>UELU01138472.1:0-81782 GCA_900490025.1 Megastigmus dorsalis | reverse complement strand
GGGTAAGACTTCCCATTTTAGGGTTTCCAAGTATGTCTTGACGGGTTTTGCGACATGTGGCCGAGCATTGTCGCAAAACCCGTCAAGACATACTTTAGCCAAATTTTGTAATAAAAAGTCGGAAACTGATGAGAAATTGTTTATCTAATTTGCATTACTGGGACAAATAGAAGCTTTGACAGAAATTTCTATTTATTTTATAAATTTCTTAAGGTCAAATTTAGATAATATAAAAAATGTAATAAAGAATTGATTATTTATGCAGTAAAAAATATATTTTACTTTTTACATTATCAAAAAGAGATTACATAGATACAGTAACTAAAGAGATTTTATTTTTTGCTGGGGAAGATATAATTATTAATTGGAAATTTTCACACGTGCGTAACTTAAAGTACGGAGTTTTAGCATGTGAAGAAATGGCATAGATACGTAAGTTGTAATCATTTTACATAAATTGTATTAACTTACAAAATTTATATAATAGTCTATTTATAAGCCAAAAATTTGAAATTCAATAAACTTCGTTATGCAACAATTTCTAGTATTAGAAAATAATACATTCATACATTATCTAAACTTCTCGTGAAAATCAAGATAGTAATAAATATATATATATACATATTTAATATTTTTTTTATTTCTTCAACTTTAATTATTACACAAATTATTTTACAGCATAATACATTAGAATTATACCATACATATAAGATTTTCATTGTCTTTTTTAAATTACTCCTTAATTGGTTAATAATTTTAATAAAATATTATTTGATAAAGACATGCAGGTCATTTTTTAAAACTTATTTTGATAAAATTAATGATAATATTAATGATAAAAAATAGAATGAGTTAGCAATCTTTTGAATATTCATAAAAATATAATAAAGAAAATTAGTATACTAATAAATATAAATCACTGCGATGGAGTTCTAAGTATCCGAAATGCACTCATACCATGATGTAGATTTAGATAATTTTAAGATTTGGAATATAAATCATTTGTAGGCACTAAATAATTTTCATATCATTTGAAATTTTTTACAAATACACAAGTATTAAGTAAATATAAGTACTTTCCGTCAGGCATTATTACAATATTTTATAAGTTTGATTTGATCTGATCCTGTTTGTTACTTAATTATAAATTGTGAGCTTAAAATTTCGTAAGTGGAATATAACCCTTTAGTTACTAATTTAAATTATTTGATAAAATAAAATATTTCTTATTTGCGGAAATTTTATTATCTACGTTTTCTTTCATTTGATACAGCGCTTCTTTTTTTAGAAAATAATAATTGTAATAAACATTTTATGATAAGTATTACAATAAACAGAATAATAAGAAGTCCAAGAATAGTAATTGCAAACACATCTAAAAGAGCCAATTGCCACCACGTTAAGTCCATAGCGGGGGACCTTAAAGAATCCTTTCCGTTTCTTATAACATATTCAATCCAATAATTGGCTGTTTTCATGGCACTTTGTGGACGATCCCGATACAAGTCTGATAACCTTTTCACATTTTCTCTGTAAATATCGAATCAATATAAAACATTATTCTCTAGTTATTCCTGTTCATTCTAAATATATAATTAAAATTCTATAATGTATCTAGTATTGAAGAAAATCATTAGCGATCATCATTGATACAGAATTGAATATAAGGTTTAATAAATTTGCTTCTACTAAAAGAAAAGAAGTAATTCAATTTACCTATAAATTGGATTGTTTGAAATCTCATTAACTGCATAATCAAATTCATGTTGAGTTAATGTCTTAACATCAATCTTAACAGCAATTTTCAGTCGAACGTAATTGTTGGCATTCGTATGCTGATCAGCTAACATTGGCACGCACAGCATTGGCAGTCCGTAATAAATTGATTCTTGCGTTGATAATAAGCCAGCGTGAGTTATAAATGCCTTAACGTTAGGATGCTCTGAAATTTAAAAATATACTTTGAAATCTTGCTACACCGGCTACACCGGCTTCCTCTTAAAGTAATTATGTTAAATCGTAAATTGATTAGCATATTATAATTATTTTTGAACTTACGTAGTACTTTTTCTTGTGGAATCCACGGTAGAGTATAGAAATTCTTAGGAACTTTCACTTTTAGATCTTCAGGATGAGCTAATTTCATTAAGACACGTACTGGTGACATATTTTTCAGTGTTTTAAACATTATTTTTATTATTTCCTCGGGAAATGTTTCTATCCGGTACAGTGAACCAAGACTAAAATAAATTACACCGCTTTTGCTTTCATTTAACCACTTCTTTAAAGTCTAAAAAAGACAAGTTACTTATGTTAAAAAAAACTGAGCAAGCGTATATTTTCTTTGTTATTTATCCTACATTATTAAGTTCTGGACCATCATTTTGAATATGCAGTCCGCCAACTTCAATTAGATTCGGTGCCATCGGCTTGATACCATTGATAGGAAAGTACGTGTTCACAAGTACCAATGCTGTAGATCGTTCCAGTTCATGCAAAGATGGCGCGTAGGGGCCAAAATATTTCTGCAGCAGTTCATTTTGGTTCCCCGAGAATAACATGTAATTGAACTTTACCAAATAAAAAATGTAAGCGTTGCAGAAGCGCGACCAGAAGTTATTCCCTTCTGGGACGGTATACATGTTGTTGGATGAAAATGCGATGTTCTCTGGATTGCCAATCATGTCGTGCATCCAAGGGTAAAGAGATGTGGTGCTTACGAGAACGACTGGTACATTCCAAAGATGGCCAAGTATCATGAAGCAATGATAATTCATCATCTAAAAAGTATACACGTAAATTCGTTATATTTCTCTGTATTTTTGACAGTAAAAAGATTAAAAAGATGAAAGTTACAGTCATGTTTTGTTACTTTGGTATGTACAGATTTATATTTTTTAAAAGCAATGATATCTGTAAAGTTTACTTAAAAACCAAACTTTTTAAAAAAATCACTAGATTATTTATTCTTATACGTACCAAAGTATTAAATGTTAAATCGAAACGATAATCTTCAGAAATGTTTTAGATAATAGACACAGTTGATAGAAATTTTCAGAAATTATTCATTTATATACAAGCAGTCGCTGAATAAAATACTTTTATTGAGTTTTAATTTTTCAAACTAAAGTAATAGGTTTCCCAAACTGCTTATCAGTTTTAGGCCGTGACCTACGTATATAAATCATTCGAAACTAACAACAGTCGAATTCAAACTTTTATTACTTGAATCGTTGCTTGCTACTTCTACTACTATTGTTACGAGCTCAATTCCAGTAGTTTACGTGAACATTTATTAACTCGTACATATGATATTTGGATCAATAAATTATACGGTGTAAGTAAAGCGTTAAAATTTAACATTTACGTGATGGAAAGTTAACAAAACTACTTATAAACGTATATTATAGACTTTAAATATTTAAACGTTGGTTGTTTGAAAACGAAAATTATCCGTAACTGAATTTAATAATAACCTTAAAATCCTTACCTCTGTGTATTTGTTTAAATAGCAATTTAATTAACTTTCGATCATATCCGTGGTTTGGGCCTATTAATTTTGTTTTGATTATTACCATGTATACGATGACATAATCATATAAAGGATACGATCTAATATTTTCCATGTTAAAGATGAACTTTCCAGTATATTTCAGAAATAATGATAAAAGAATCATTTGGAGGAGAAAGAAAGTATGTCGAAGGGGAGAATGTAGCAAATTCTTTTGCTCAGTACTGAAAATTATTGTACAATACATTAAATGATTGTCATTAGCTACATTCTCCCCTTCAATATACTTTCTTTCTTCTTCCCCAATGTACTGCAACACGTCCTACTACCACTAGATTCGTTAAAAACATTTCTGTATTTACGTTTTTTCACATAATTTTCCGCCAACACTTCAAACAGCTATTTCGGTTAATGGACTTAGTAAGTATCGGTGACCGCGAGGGGCGCTAGTAGTCGCTTAATATGACGATTGACGAATACTGAAGGGGATGCCGGAGTCGCCTGTTTTACCGACATTAAGTTTTGCAAACTTCCTAATTTAATAAATCAATCGATCGACTTGAAACTTAAGGAAATAATAGAATGATCATAAATAAAGCGCATTCAACCCTGCAATTTCTAAAAAAGAAAGTAATACAGAAACTACAGAAGAGAATATCAAATTTTTACTGCTTTTAAATTAATCCACGAGATTGCGTGATTTTCCTTGTAATTATGTTTCAAACGAAGAATATCATATTGACGTAATTTATCGGTAATTTCTGGGCTAAGCGGGTTTTATTTATGAAGATCACTCTGATATCTCCTAAAGTTTCACGTCAATTGGTTAATTTGTTAAAGAGAAAAGTTTGAAAATCCTTTTGGAATTTGCGACGTAAAAATTAAATTTCACGTTCCTTGAATATCATTTATTCTTTTTGATAATAAAGTAAACTTCGATTATAGTACCTGTGTGATGATCACATCATACGGTGGATCTTTCGGCGGATTTCTAGCCAGATTCAAAAATTCGGGACTCCCTAAGCCTTGGCAAAAATAATAGCCAGTATTTACTACTACGTTCAGCATGAATTTGACAGTATTTACTTGTTTCAAATTCATCTTTCTTTGATATTCAACGACTTCCTCTGAATATGGAAGCGACATAATATGTGTATAATTAGGATGCTTGGTCTTTGGCCGAAATACACTGGCAAGATCGACTTGATGTCCATTACGAGCTAAGCCCAGTAGCAACTGATCGATCATATTGAAATGACTGCGTACTGGGAAGGTATAAAATCCAAAAATCCGGTATCCACTGCATACTTGGGTGGCTGTTGCGATCGCAAGCACTATCAACACTTTGCCGATTTTCATTCTCACTTTTTTTCACAAATACTTTTGGCTACGAACTCTTTAAACTGATACAAAAATTTTGTTGACACATGAGATACTGTTCAAGTTTTTACTAAAAACTTAACGAATTGCAATCAACATTATGCAGTATATTTGTATTGTGCTTTGTGAATTCTTTTATGATGTTTATTAATATCTGTGTAATAGAAATGAATGTCTGTTGTTTACGAGGTAAATACACTGACATCATACTAACGCGTCGAAACTTTTATAAAGGAACAATATATTTTACATAAGCATTAACAGTATGTAGAATACGTTTTAAATAGACACATAAAAATAGAATAGATAAGTTAGTTTTCACATGCGATTTATTTTCAATACTTATCTGTGAACTAGGAATTTGAAATCGAAATAATTATCTAGAATGTGACATTTTTTAAACTTTGCAAGTGTATTCTTACATTTGGTACTTATGTTTCTTCAGTGAGAAAACCTTGTATTTATGAAAAACAATCTAAAAATGCTTAAAAATATTTTTTAGCATCATTAGAAAAAAAAAAATTATGTGTGTGCCTGTCCTTCTGTATTTTGATAACGTACGAACGGATATTCAAATTCCAAAATTTATTTTATTCGTTTTCTTTTTTCAGGATGGGGAATGAAAAATAATTTTAAAGATTCATCAATTTTATTTTGGTTTAATGGTGGTTGATACAGTACATTATATTAGGTATATGTAAAGAGTTTGAATTCCAACTCTATGCTGTTTTAAAAGCTTTGCTTATCATTCACTGAGTGTATACAATTCTCAGAGATTCTATAAAACAATGATAAGAATAAACCCATCAGTAGTTTTTTCGTATACTATTACAGCAATTCATTTCAAGCAGTTAAAGAATATCGGTGTAGCGGAAGTTTATTAAAATTAGCTGATACCCATAATCTAATTGTATGTAAATTCGAAACTGTTTTCTTGGAAATATAGAACGGCTTTTGTTTATTTTCTTTAACTATATAACTGACTATCGTAGAAAAGACAATTTGTACATGGATTCAGTATATAAACGACTTATTACAATTATCAATTAGGCCACTGCTTCAAACATTTAATGTACACGTTTCAAGTTCTTCAAAAAAAAGTCCAAGTTTGTCAAAACACAATTCTTTAAAAAAGTGAATAAATGTTTTATACAATAAGATTTATATTTTAATTTCCCTAATATTAATATTCCGTACAAATCATAACAAAAGCGAACCCGAAAACAAAGAAAATCATCACTACACACAATCGCTCTACTATAAACCACCAAGTCGTGAAATCCTTAGTCAAGCGATCAAGAAGTTGGCTCATTGTACAGATCAGATTATAATAAACGCGGAGAGAGAGAGAGAGAGAGAGAGAGAAAGCATACGACGAGAGTATAATATCGGCACGATTTATCTTCCGTGCAGTGACCGGACAAGACGTCGCGACGATTACGTTGCTGCGGTATTTCCCCCTCCCGCCACCTACTGCGTGACAGCTTTTCCCAGGCCATAACATTTATCTCTAAACGTGAATTCGCATTAATTCGTTGCCTAAAGTTCGCCACACCTCGAACACAAAGGAAGGAAGACAGGGCGAAGGAGAGAGAGAGAGAGAGAGAACTCTGACCTAATGAGATCCCCGAACACGCGTAATTACATTTCGCGTCTATAGCTCACGGAAATAACCCGCGTGTAATGGTATACCTGTATATATCGGTACACGTGCTATTACGTGTGCACGGCGGGGATTTAATCCTAATCTTGGCGATAACACGCGGGCGGCGCGCGGCATTGGCACGTGGAAAGAATGGCGCTCGAATTTCGGATATGATCGGCATATAAGCTGCAAAAAAAAGCGCGCGATAATCTATGTAATGTACCTATATTGTGCGAAGTTAAAGAGTGGCAGGTGATTCAGGATCTATATATAGTAGCGGACGAATCGTTTCGTTCCAACTTTCCAAATTACGGGCGTATTACTTGTTTCCGCGAAGCCGTTCGCTTGACGATATACTTATATGTATGTCGAGAAACGTGTCGGTTTGAATATATCGCGTGCGAATTGTTTCGCGATTCGGATATGCTATGCATTTTGTGTGTCCGCATGGTAGTGGGTCATGTTATACCGCGGTAGATATAAATGCATTTCGGTTTGTATATCGGATGCGTTCGTTTCTTTTTTATCGAATTACCTGCGATTTCCGTGGAATTGACACGCATGATGAATTTCATACAACTATTATACAAGTACTTTTCAAAGTACTTATATATTATCGGATTAATTACCAAAAATGTAAATTATTCACTTTTAAAACTCCCCGATGAGTATCGACTATTAATTCACTATGGAACGGTATAACGATCGATCGAAGCGCTTTTCAGCCAATTACTGCGGGTACACACGATGCACCATCTGCGTGTTACGCGAAAAAAAAACTGCAGTACCCGACCAAAGCGAGGGCAAAACTGTCGAACGCTATATATACACTTCCATTATCGTGGCGCAAAACAGTTCGAGAGAGCTCACCGGTGATATTTCATCCAGCGTATATATCGGACCGAAGGAGGAATCCGAATGAATACGGGCTGGATGCAAGTGTGGCTCAGTTGTGCGTGGAGATGCTTGCTTCGCGATAAATGCGTCGAGCTATAATTTTAAAGCGTTTGTGGTATTCGTAAATCAGGTGGAAAAATCGAGTAGAGGGAGTAGCAGATTGGTTGAGGTATTTTCGTGTTATAAATGTAATAATATTATCAGCTTGGGAAAAAGAACTACAGATTACTTATAATTGTCGAATGTGTGGTTTAGATGTTATTAGTAATACACATATTATTTGTGTATTTGAATTTGTTGAAGGATTTTTTTTCTTCTAAATATTAATAAATCATTATCCTTGAAATTTAATACTTTGTCTTTGCTTAAAATGTCAATTAATGGCACTCTATTATAAAATCATTAATATCAGTAAGGCGTGAAAATTATCTTCATAAATTCTTAGATAAAAGATCCGCTAAAAGATGTTATCGCTGACGACAAGCATTATATCAATTAAAAAATTAACGAAACAGTTTTAGAAGTAATAAGTACTGCTTTGAAACATTTCAATTCCATTTAAAAACTTGATTAAATAAATATCATCTATTATTTGTCTTGAATCATTATTACGATTCGTTTTTAAGCACATAAAGGTAAACCTTTATAGACTTCCTACTTAATTGAGACTACATAATACATCACTTACCAAAGCATGAATTATACACGCGGTCTAACCTCTGCTCTCTCATCAGGCTGATCTATATACATAGACATTTCGCATAGCACAGTCTGCAAATCCCAGGGCGGCAAGTGAAAATCCATCTACTTACTCCCGTTACACGCTCTCTCTCTCTCTCTCTCTCTCTCTCTCGAGCTCTATATATACACCTTCACTCAAGCAGCCAAAAGTCGAACAAGATCC
The DNA here is from genome assembly GCA_900490025.1 of Megastigmus dorsalis. Taxonomy (NCBI): domain Eukaryota; kingdom Metazoa; phylum Arthropoda; class Insecta; order Hymenoptera; family Megastigmidae; genus Megastigmus; species Megastigmus dorsalis. The sequence goes on along the minus strand of UELU01138472.1, from coordinate 73,445 downwards.
GTCTGAAGGACCGCAGGAAAGGTGGAGTAAGGCGATACAGGAGCTCCTAGCGAGAAGCTTCACAGTCAACGCCTTCCCGTATAGCATGCACCCCAATTATATCCTTCTTACGTTCCGTTGGCGCGCGCGAGAATCAAGTTTCCCGGTAACCATTATCCAGAAATCCCGCTAATGTGCGGTTTCGAGCGTGGAAAGCTCGTCGTCGCGGCTTGCGGAATTCCGGCGCTGTACACACATTGGACACAAAGGGACAGTGCTCGCTGTGTAATTTCGTGGACCTTTGCTGCTTCTGCTGCGTTTATTTCGATAAGTCTGAAAATAAACGCAGATGGGGCACGAGAGAGTGAGAGTGAGAGAGCGAAAACTTCGCGGCACAGCGAAACTCTCCTCCGAATATATATACCGCACCGACGAGGCTCTCACAAAGAGAGACAGAGAGAAGTTGAGGCGAGTAGGCGATGGAGAGAGAGAGAGAGAGCCTCGGCAGCTGGAAGTTTGGAGTTGATTAAAGGTCCCCGAGCATTGGAGCACACTGCACATACATATATATATATATATGTATACACGGCCTCGCGCTTTTCCTGCACTCTGGCCAAATTAAAGTACGGTGCTACGCTACCGGAGTTTTCAGCGCTGAATGAGGCGAGGACCGTTGATGTTGCTTTTGCTACTGCTTCCGTTGTTGTTCCTTGTGCTTTACCCGTGACTGAATGCCCCTCGTTTTTTTTTTCTGAGGGATGATGAGGATGCTACTAGCTAATCACTGAATTCGTCGACTAGATTTTTCATCCTTTTCCCCGTTTTGTCCGCTATTCCTTGGATTTGGTATTAGGTATATAGGAATATTATTTGTGAATTTTATCGTGGGGAATTGTGTCCACTGCAATAAAGCTTCGTATAAATATTTAATATCCATACCTATTATTGATTTATTCGTATCATTATAATGTGGTATAGCGAACGAGTTCCTTTCTCACTGTGCAATATCAGAAAAGTCTAACATTCAAATAAATATTTTATACACGCGCGCATTATAACCACGCATCTCACATTACACAATCTCCCCTTTTTCCACTGCGCTATTTACGCAAGGTTAAAACTCCCAAGGAAAATCAGTCTACATGTGGCTGATGCATCTTTTTTGCACTTCCGATGACAAGCGAGAAAGGGAGCGAGCGGGATGAGCTTGAGCACGTGTGTGTGTGTGTGTGTGTGCGCGTCAGCTTCCTGGGATCGCTTGCCTATACCCCTTTTGCGCCGTAAATATTTGCCTGACATTGATATAAAACGGGAATAAATGACCCTTCCACACTCGCGCACGCGTTCTGCTCACCCTGGAAGCCTTGCATAATAAGTGTTTAATAATTCACGAGCTTTCGCGCTCTCTCTCTCTCTCTCTCTCTCGCTAAATTTGTATACGCGAACTCGGCTTTTTACACACTCTGCGCGATATTTGAGTTACTTTGGTATGAATTTTCTAAGAGGTTCCCGCTCTTGTTGACCGAACGCCGCTTGCATAATGAAGTTTTTATGTATATTGTTGTACATTCACTGTTTACGGAAAGTTTACATTCTTGTATGCGGTATAGGCTAATTTTGTTTAATTAACTGTACCGGGGGCATCTCTCTGTTTGCTGACGTAAGGTCATATTGTTCATTTTTTTGTTATCTTAATTATTTGGTTTTCTCATAGATGACTTTGGAAATAATCATTATCTTTTTTTGCGCGCGTGCGGGTAAACTATTCTTTACTAGTCTTATCTTAATTAAAATTTTTAAAATATTACCACTCGCGTTTTTTATACTTCTTTAATGTGCTTCTTTGTTATGCTAACTCGTAAAATGTTGTATGAATAGTTTAAAATAATGATCGCTTCTATACAAGAGAAAAAAATTATTAGTAAGTAGACTTTACTTGAAATTTCAGCAGGTATATCTTCAAAGAGAAATTTGACATGTTTAGAGTATCTTTAAAGAAAACCTATACAAAAGCCCATAGAAAAATTTAATTGAAAATTATTATCTTACTCATTTCATTTATTTCTACTTCCATTTATTAAGCATAGGGACCGATGACATGTTTTTTTAAAATATTTATGTTTAATTTATAAAGTGTGCATATCACAAGTTTCACATGTATGCATTTCAATTTTAATGGTATCAGTGTTGACGTCGCTCTTTCCATAACATAAAAAAAAACAGTATTATTTTATTATTCCAGAAAAGGGCACGCAATCTAGTACGAATATATACACTTTCATAACGCGAAAGCATAAAAATTTATAAAGCACCGCCGAAGATAAGTGAATGCAGCTAACGGTCTGTAAATCTCGTTTCACTACCTGATCAATTTTGACTACTTTTAAAAAATAAAATCTACACACGCGCAAGAGCCATCAACCTCTGCCAGCAGCTTCATCAACGAGGCAACGAATCATAACGAAATAGTCGCTGCATCGCGCTCTACCTATACCCGCCCGATTAAATCAGTAAAACCCAGGAGGGCTTTCAGTGATCTGTTTTAGAAATATATATATATATATATGTGTGCATACTTCATGTTGCACTGTAAAACGACGATGTTAGAAGAGATGAGCTTGACGTTATCGGCGAATAGGCGAGGAGGAGGGAGCCGGAAAAAAAAGCAGCGAGATAGAAAAAAATCTCGATGGTATTTTGCGCGCGAGAGGTCGATTTTACGGTTGCGCAGCCGTGATTAATTTGTTTCGTGCGCTGCTGGTGTATGTACGTGATGTCAGAGCCGTGTACGAGACCGGCGAGTTTTTTTATTGGACATTCACGATGTGTATATATCCGACTTTCAGCGCACGTGTCGCGTCGATTATCGGGACTCTCGATGTGTCGAATTCACGAAAATGTTGTTTGGAATCAGAGTCATATTTGGGTGATTTACGAATAGTATAAAACTGTTACGACTTACATCCGCTATTTAGCGTTTATTGTCGTTTAACTATTTTTAGCACATCTTATTTGAATACTATTCATATGATGCGACTTCTTATTTCCGCGGAACGAGCACGTAATAAGCTTTAGCGTCGTATCGAAAACTAATCAATTTGAATGTATCTTTTTTTCTTTTTCACATGTACGAGTATGAAAGTAATTATCGAGCCGATGAATGGCTTCAGTCATACATAGAACAATTTTCCTCTACGCGAGAACAAATATTGATCGCGCAACCGGTTACGGACGTTCATTCGTATGCGACATTAATTCGAAAAATTAATTAAGCCTCGAGCGCAGCAACGCATACCTAGCGCTGAATTAACGGCCAATCCAGTAGTATATAAGCCCGCGATAAAACGTAGGAGGGCAAAGTCAAAAATTGTACCAACCGCAGCAGCGGGTAAACTAAATTATACCGCGCACGCAGACGCAATTACTTTTTGATCATTGCGCTTTATTCGCCACTAGGTGAGATAGTGGGAATAATACTCCCCGGCCGCTGCTATTTATGTATCCATTCCCAGCTGCGCGTGGCCCGGCATAACATCCCAATTCCGCGATAACACTCAGCGGCATTGCCGCGCTACTACCAGGGCTTCGTGATGTGCGCCACGGCGCGCACAATGAGAACTTTCTGCAAAGATCGTTCGGAAAGTTTTATTATCTAGGCCGCAATTGGCCGTCGTCAAGCAGCCGTTATCCTTTCCCATATCAACGAGTCGTTCAATAAGGCCCTATAGTGCGATCATCCTTTTTCTCCGACCATCTGCGGGCTTCCTCGGCTCTACTTCCGACCTCTCGATAGCGACTCTACCTCGTCCTTATAACCGATTCATTTCGCTCTTGCATTGTGGAACCTTGTGAGCTAAATTGTTTTAGCAGCGGAAGGCCGATGAAGGAAATTATACTTTTGCTTGCACACTGTGATAGAATTAACATTAGTTTCTTAGAAATAGATAATAGACAAAGAGAAATTATATATATAATATAATTAGTATTTTTGGAAATGTAAAAGTTATAATTATTTTCAAATGAATATATGAATAGAAAGTTAATTTAATTATATGTGTGATAAAAGTACTATTTTTATTATCGTTGAATGAATTATAAAAAATCACTGCAAGTTTCGAAATTGTAAAGAAAATGTAGTGTATTATAGAATGTGTATTAACTTCGTCGTGACATTAAAATGTATAATTTGCCTTTTTCTCTCTTCTTCTGCAATTATTTACAGATATTTATGTTTGCAAAGTTAAACATATTACAGATCATATTCAGTTTCAAAGGCTACCAATGATTTGTACTCCGAAAACTGGACATGTAACTATGTCTCAACTAATCTCTAATAAACAAACTCTAATCCAGATACTTTCCAACCATCATTGCAATATACAGATTTTGGTTCCTTACGACTTCACCAACAGAGTGAGTGGTCTATTCTCTTTCCTAGTAGTTACAATGTATAAAAATGTATCAATAAGTGTCAAAGTGCGTATCATAATGTACATGAAGTTTATATATTCATAAATTTTCTGATGAAACGGTTTAGCACATATTGGTACAAATTTTTCTATTTTTTCCTCATATAAGCAGATTAATTCTTTTTTAATGCGCTTTAAAGCATTTTGATATATTTATGTACATTTATATACATTTTTGTCATTTTTGACAAAATGTATTAAAACGTATCAAAATGTATCAGAATCTGGTATCTAAATTATGTATCAAAGTATTTTTAAAATCAATAAATTCTTCTCAAATTGAAAATTATCCTGTACATAAAAGTACGAAAATGTACGAAAATGTACCAAAATGTATATATATATATAAATGCAATTTATATACTACAAATAAAATCAAATATTAAATAAAAGAATTAGTTAATAGCAGCGATTTCAGTACCACCATTCCTCTCAGGATACATCATATTAATAATCCCTTATTTTATACAAATCCCATAGAAATACAGGAAAGTAATTATATTTAATAATTATTACAATAAATTGATAATCCTCTACCACGAATCTAAAATAATTGCATTTGTGCCAAAATATCGAAAGTATTTGTTAAATCCGTCAAATAAATTTAAATGTATAAATTACTGTATTATTTACACTTCGTATAATATAATTCCCCATTTTATGTACTAATAGGATAGGAATTAACATATTACGAAATAAAACATATACGATATAAGGATTATTGTATATTTATTCAATATTATGTACACTGTTTCTCATGACAATAATATACTATAACAAAAACTATATCCGACGCCGTATATAATGCACTGTATATAATCCAATCGCTGATATACGGCCCCCTAAGTAATCTGCATTTCTCTCTCTCTCTGTTCACAGAACCTTATTGTCCGGCAGTATTTGACGGCTGGTCCTGCTGGCCGCACACGCCCGCGGGAACGACGGCCTACGCACCTTGCCCGAATTTCATCACAGGATTCGACCCCATGCGTGAGTGTCAATGCATTTCAATTGTTTACTTTAAAATTTACATTTGTCACATATCCTCGCTTCCATCCCTTCATAAATATTAAATACAGATTGCATTTACGTAGAACTGTTTTTCTCCTTCTCTCGCTTTGTCATATAAAAAATAATCATAATCGCGGATAAGTAGTTTGGGAAGGCATGAACGGAAGATGTTTGATTCGCAGTATGAAAAATATACGTGAATACATTGGAATACTTATATATGCTTGTCTTATTTGTAAGCTCTATGTGTATAGAGTTTTCTTTTTATTTCTTTTATAATGCAAGTATTGATGAATCGCTAGCGCTACTGTTGCGTGTAGGATATGAACTATTCGAGAGTGATTTTTTTTACGGTTTACGTACGAAGCTCCAGTGCGAAGCAGTTCATTAATATGCGTGTGCACGCACTGCATAACTAAAAATAATCCTGGATTTCATGGTCTCTAGGAACCTTTAGCTCTGTGTTTTTTTATCATTTTAAAATGAATTTTTACTCTCCTTGAAATTCGATCTGTCAAAAAATGTTACAAGGACTTCGATTTCGATTTTGGAAGCGTATGTATAAATCATATAAATTAATTCATTATAATTAATTAATTTCAACATCTATTACATTTTAGATAATATAGGCAGCAATTATTGCTTCATAAATGTTTTTTTTTCTATTTTTTTAATAATCAGACAAAAATATATTCAATATTATACAAGATTATTATCTTTTTTGCTACGTTATATATTTGAATATGGATTTTATTTGAATATAAAATAACAAATGTACATTAACAATAAAATATATGTTACTGGTACAAAACATTTTCTTTCAGATGAATAGATTATTATCATAACTCTATAGAAAATATATATATATATATTTTCATTATTATTTATAAATCAAATTTTATTATTCTATATCCCTTGTATTATGATCTATTGTTTTATCACATAATAACAGGAAGTATCACATTTTTGTGCAGTTATCGTTGATTTTAAATTAAATTATTAAATCACATTTACAAGCGTAAATAAAAATATATCTTTTTCTTCAAAATAATATAGATATATATATATATTCATACAACGATTCTTGCATTAAAGAAAGGATTGAACTATTGGATTGTTAGACTCAGCCAATTGCTGAAGTATTTTACAGTGTTGATGATCGTATTCGCTTACAATTTTTTGATTCAACAATTTTGCGGCTATAATAAGGCCATGCGTCTTCTTGGGTTCAATCAAACCTTCTAAAAAGTTGAGACGATTCTTTATGGTCGTCGAGTATTCGTAAAAGCTAAAGTTACAAACAAATTCCTTTATAAAATCTACAATTTGCATGAAATATTCCGGCGTGTACTTCTCGATCAGAGAGCTAATTTTTTCGCTTACACTCTTTCCGAAATCTTTGAATGACGGCTCGACCCGCATGTATTCGGTACATAAAAATAACATAATATGGCAGCTGGTATGTTGATAAGGAGTGAAAATTGTCGAAAATGTATTGGACAAACTCTCGACTAGTTTTAAGCTGCCCTTGAACTTTTGTACTTGAGATACAACAATACCAACTAAACTATCTACAAAATTATTAGAATGTTTTCGCTTCTCCACACTCAAGCTGTACCAGCTTTTCGATTCAGCACTTAATAATTGGGCTAAATGCTTCAATCGGTTCTCGGAATGCACACTGCTGGGATTCAGATAAACTTTCACTACAAATCGAACTACACTACCAAATTCCAAATCGGAATTCCGCAGATAAAATGTGAATATCTGTTTGTAGAATGCCTCTGGCAGATGGTCCTTGCAGTCGGGCTTAAGGTTTTCAAAAAGATGGTCAAGGAACCTGGAGGCGTCATGATTAGACATTCCATTTTGTACAAATGTCTGCAGTTTATTGAATATTTGCTGGCCATAAGCTGCGGCAAATTCAATTGGAACTGCTTTGGAACCCATGAGATCCTGAAAAATCTCTTCTTCACTGATCGATAAATCTTCTATACAAGTCCGCATTAGATTCCACGTCTCTTCACACGGCCTCTTCGCGAAAAGCTTGCCTACCCTCTCAGCCAACATCTCGCGAATCATTGGATACTCCTCGGATTTCCACAATAACGTATAAAAGTCGATCAAATCGTTAGTGGATGCCATTGCGGTCATTAATCGTATCGCGTGTCTCTTCAAGAATAGTCTATCTCTCGATAGATTCTTCGACATAGTAACCATAGAATTGGGCGCCGTACGATAGGATACGTAAGACCACAATTTCAAACCATCATTTATATAATTCTTAAAGGAATACATATAGTTTGCATTGAGATAATCTTGGACTAGATGAACAGAAATAGGGGAACTGACATTCCTTATTGCAGCTGTGATTTGAATAGAATTTAAATAGTTTGTGTTGCGATCCAGGTCTGATTCTTTGGGTAAGAATGTTCGAGCCAGTTCGGAGAAGGTTAGGCCGTCAAGTAGATACGCCATAATGTTGAAGTTCTGTTCCTCGATGGATCGCTCGAGGAACTTGATAGGCACATCTTGATACCATCGCAAAGCTTTAAGAAAGAGTTTGACCCTTCTACGCTTTTTTGAACCAACTTCATTCTTACAGCACTCGTAGTATCTAGCCCAATTGTCTTTAATTTCTACGTAGTTTTTTCTCAATGCTATTATGGCTTCGGTAAGATAAATTATTTTCTCTTTAACCTCCGGCGATACTTTCTGATCTGCGACCCAGAAATCATCCCAGATTTCACATTCGGTATCTTCTTCATTTGGAAACCAGGCTTTGTACAGTTCTGGCTCGTGCTTTTTCAATTTTTCCTTAGTATATATGATCCAAGAAATATCCTTATTTTGTTCCTTTTTAAGAGTATCTTCAACTACTTTTAGTAACTGTGGATAGTCTTTGATAGATAGCCTCTGCACTGAATTGTTATCAGTTACATGGCGCTCATTAAAGCTATATATACCTTCAACAACGTTGCTCTTGTAATCTAGATTCAACCAATAACTATGTTTAATGCATGCTTGCAGGTATTTTCGCTCGTATTCTGCTTTGTCTTCCAGCAGCTTCCACGATACACCTACGCGACCTTCTAGAAACAGTTTGACTATGTGTTCAATTATTTCATCGGCTGGCAGATTATTACTCTCGCAATAGTAAACGTTCTTTTTGAGTATCTTTATCAGTACCCAGTAGTCCCTTGCATTCTCCTTCTTTAAATTGATTCGCTTGATTATGCTGAACAACAATTTCCAGTATTTCTGATCGAACGTGTCTAAGTCAAACTCTTGCGCTATGCAATCTAACATGTTGCATAATACATCAGACTTTTCGTTCTTGTGTCTCTCGTCAATGAACTTTAGCACTTCTAGAAGTGAATCTTTGCTTTCGTTCAACTTACATATGTAGATAAGTTGGGAGAAAAGTCTTTGCCGCCGTCCCGGCTTCCAGTTTTTCATAATTTGAAGTTTTAGAGCTGCGATAGCTTCATCTACAGGTAAATAGCACCACCAAGTGGCATCGGGATCCGATACCTCGATTTTATGCCGTATTTCTATAATCCGCCGAGCTAAAGCATAACGTTCTTCTTTGGGCAGTAACAACAGAAATTTAGTCGTCATCTTTTCAACTTTTTCAAAGAGCTCGTGTCCATACTTTTCCTTGACTTTGTTCCTAAGTAAACTGACTCTTTTGTCTTTAGGATAATACTCTAAGTAATTGAGCATGTCGTCGAGATTAAATATGTCCCATCGATCCTCCAAAATATTGCCGAACATTATTTCAAATTCATCCTGAGTCAAGTTGTCACAGACTAATTTGAAAGGCATGAGCTCAATTATATTCCTTGGCTTCTCTATCAGTAATTTCTTTGCGTGTTTCAGAAACATCATCGCACGTCTGTTTCCTAAACTGTCAGAAGTGAGACTAATCTCCTGAAGGTTGACGAATACTTCGGGGTGTTTCGTAACCAGCAATGGCATAAAATTCGAATATTCGTTAATGTCTATTACCCTAAACATCGTTCGATCTATTTCATTTCTCCTTTCGTACGGATTTGAGAATCTCAAATAACGAAGTGCAACTTCTGGATACTTTCTATAAAGGATCTTGAGCATTTTGTTCGTCAATACGATTTTATGCTTGATAATAGCCTCATAAATAAATTCGCTTCGGCAAGCGGGTAAAAAATTAGTAGCCTCCTGCACTCCGTAAGCAGCGACGAATCCATCGAAGAAATCCTCGGCCAGTACCGCGTGTTGCTTGTAAGCCAAGCAAACGGCTAACTTTTTCACAATCTCTCTGCGGGTACTCATCGATACGAAAGGTAACAATTCTGTCGAATAGTATTTATAATTAGTAATAGATTTATCGCTGCCATCGTAAAACCATCTCGCCCTGAGAGCTTCCATTATTAAATAAATATCGTCCGATTTCAAAGCCTCCATTATAAATAGATGAGACTTTATTTTTACCCCAACCAGAACTTTAATTAAAGGCACTAAAGCGTTTGGCACGTTTTGTACATTGACTGCATTCGTGAAGTTTGATTCTCCTCGCATGGCATCTACGATACGACTGACGATTCGGCCGACTTCCTTGAGTTTTTCTTCTCTAGTTTCACCCGGAATCTCTTGAATTGCATATAAATGGCTCGATGGTAGGCGTTCCATTTTCAATGACTGGAGACGACCTGTAATCATAGAAAGAAACATTTTATGAATTCATATGCAATTTATTTACGATTTTATTGTATAAAGAAATTTAACCCGGGGATCTCATGTTTAAGTACGTTTTTGTTCTGCTTATCAAATTTGTTGAAATATTTTTATTTAATGGAATATGTTGTACTTAAAAATACTCAGGAATAACATTCGTAAAGTAATTTAAATTCTAACACTGTACTCCACAGTATTATGCTACTAATCCAAATTTTAATTATTCAAATTTTAAAGAAATGAAGCCAGAAATTATAACTTTAACAAATATTACAAAATTATTCACTCAATTTTCCACCCACAACGTAAACTTTAAAGTGCTCCAGCTTTTCTGCATTTTTCGGATTTAAAATACAATAAATTACACGGTCTCTTAAACCTATATTTCGAAATCAGATTGTAAAGAATTATAAATTATTCCCTTATAAGTAATAGAACATGTTAGCAGTGATTTGAATCGTCAAAAAAGTCGTGCGTAATCATTAAAATATTCGCGCTTGCAAGAATTTAGTAAAATCGCTTCCCACATTATATACGCAACTCGCGCGCCTCTCAATAACATTATATACTCCGTGCAGAGTATGAAGGCATTAAAAATTCGGAGCACCGTAACTATAACCTCCTGCGGCGCATGCACGCGACACGAGGCCCGGCTGGCCTATGGGCATCAATGAATCGCGCGCTCCCTTACTCCCCCCCCCCCTTTCAAAGGATACGCACCTGAGAATGTTGTATACAGTAAAGAGCTGCCACGAGTGCGAGTGAGAGAGGAAGAGAGAGAGAGAGAGAGAGAGAGATACAGAGCAACCACTCAATGGCAGGAGATATAGCGGCACTGCACTCACGCCGCCGTTCGGATGCGTTATAGATCCCTCCTCCGCGTATATACACACACGCACACTCACAGAGAGAGCAGAGAGAGAGAGAGAGAGAGACTGCAGACGTCGGATGGCGCACTGCACTGCACGCGACTCGCGAGCCCACGATTTCAAGGTCTCGCGTATATATATATACGTATGCACAGCCACGCTGAACAGACACACGGACACACCGGCGAGTGGCGACTACAGCGACGTTACGTCATTCGGCGTCTACGCGTTTCCCTAGGAGCCGCGTGACTGCATCGCCAATGGCTACCTCCGCGATATCAACCACTTTATATTGTCCACGTTGCGGTGCGAGCCAATAGGCAAATGTACCATATGGGTGGCAGGTTTGCAGGCCGTGGCTCTCGTGGTCTGGGTTATGTGCAGGATAAGTCGCGGGTAGGGCTGCGGCACGACGCACTGCGATAACCGGGAACGTGGTGTAACGTATGTTGGGCAGGGGCCGCGCGCGAGATCCAGCGCAAGGAAAAAGAGGCAGCCCGCAATGGCCACTATAGCGCGCGACTGAGTTTTGCTCGCCGCGCGCGGACCAGCTGCGCGCGATCTCTCTCTCTCTCTCTCTCTCTCTCTCTCTCTCTCGCTCGCGCATGCTGTACACTCGGGACGCGGTCGGTCGTCGTCGTCGCCGCTGCGCCGTGGAGTGTGTAAAGCCGTGTGAAGAGAGCGGCGGTGGCGCACGCGTAGTAGCGACGGCGCCGCTTGTCTCCGTGCAGTGCGCAAGCCTCTATGTGTATTTACCTCGCCCCGGCATATCGGTTGACGTCAGCCTTCGGATCTCGGTGTTTCCCGTTACGTGGCGTATCATACGAATTTCGCGCGGGATATTCCGAATGGTATAAATATATTCTTCTGTCGCCTACTGCGTGTAGGTTATTTTTTTTTTTTTTTGCTTCGCTTTAACCTTTTTTTTTTTGGGAAACTTTACTGCATGTTTACTTCAGGCGCGCGCTTGACTATAAATTTTATTTTTGGACTCGTGAGTTTCGAAGCTTCGGTGATGAGCTCTACAATTAAATTTAGATGATGCTGCAATATTTACAGGACTTTTCACAACGAAGCAAATGTGAGAAATTGTTTAAATATTTGTAATATAAGTAGACTTAAAGGTCATTTTTTTAAATAAATTTGCAGTGGAAAATAAGATATACGAGAGAAATATAAAATTCTATACCTACAGTACTATGATTATTTAATGAATTACTATGAAAAATGAATTTCCTTTTAATATTGTAATTGATACAAGTAAAATATAAATACTCTTTTTTTCACAATATTTTAGCAGCAGCAGTGTTTATAACCCTTTTAAAAGCTATACTTTTTCGTCTGGAAATAATAGACTAGAGAAATAAGTTGTGCTGGTGTAGTTAATATATTATCACCAAATTTTGTTTATTCTTATTTAATCCAATCTATTTAGTTCTATTCGATACGACAGAACAGTTTTCTGCGTCTGTATGCATCCTCCCAAGGTATCCACTATCGTTTCCTTTGGTGAAAAAGATCCGGAAAAGACATTTTCCGGCGAATCGCATAGACATTCTCCGCCGTCTCCACTTTGAAATAGTACATCTTGGCGAGATCCTCTCCACAATCGTTTCCTTCGATAGAAAAGGAATCACGGCCTGCCCAATATTCTCTGAGATAGCCTTAACCCACTTCTTTTAGACTCCACATCCAAGTTATCTTTGTCCGCGCGAAGCACTTCCACTTTATCCGAGAGGTTCACTGTATCTATGGAGACGCGTACGTGTTCATGATAGATGCAGTAGTTGATATAGAATCTAGAGTGCGCCTTTCTCAAACACTCGATGCAGATTTCTACGAGCGATCATGAATCGTTTTCTGAATATCTGACATAACGCTGAAAGCAACGTATGCTCTTCGCGACATTTCTCATTTGAATTTGAATTTTTTAATATAAGTATTAAATAGTTTTGCACAATAATACAGTAATATGTGCAATTGATTCACTTTTGTCGATGATTACAATTAATTACGACATTTAAATATATGGCCCTATAGTATCATTTTTGTATGACATGATGGCATAAAAGAATTTCAAAAGATTCACCCAATGGTGCGTATACTAACACTATTTAGAATATTCTATGTTTTAAAATATTTAAAATATCTTGTTGCATAACACCGCAAAAACTCATTTATTTAATACGATATAATATCATTCTTTATTACTGAATAAATCTCAATAAATGAAAATTGCGATAAGTCATAATTCTATTGTTAATAATCTATGCTTGTACTATCTTCATAAATATTCATTACAATTATTATAATATTATTGTTAAAAAACAATATTTCCCATCTTTTCTCAATTTCATGACTATTCATATTTTTAGAACAAAACAGTTTCAGAAGAAAAATTCTAATATAAGTTTGATATATATTAGAAATATTAAGCCTTTCAAGAAAATAAGGTGAAGGTGGTATTCGTCTCAGACTGAGACAATTTGAATTCTGTCAAGTACAGAACTGCGTTTATCTGTAGAAGGTATCTATAACTTTTGTATCTATATCTCTTGCTTTTGACGTCTAAAACTAGATGAATAACTTTACGTTTGCATTATAGGTACCTTATTATTAAAAATAATCATGAATAATTTATTAATATTTTATATGCTGAAACATTAAGATGTTAAAGAAAAAGTAAAACATATTACCCTCGATATTTTAAAGTATTAAAATGGCAAGTATTCATTAAATAACATACTACATTTGCATGAAAACTCCCGTAATAAATTCAATTCAAGGTTTTGAAGACTTACGCGTCTCGCTATTTCTTAACATAAAAACCGCGACGATGAAAATTCCACGCAGGAAGATAAAAGTCGCAAAATAAGACTTCCGTGGTCCTGCGCTTTTCACATTTCCGCGCGAAGAAAAACGCCGCTCTACATATTCACCACAGCGCGGCATACACGACCGCTTTCTGAAATTCAAATACGGCGAGGAAATGCGTCGCTATTGCCACCAGATGCTACGAAAAATTTACCAGCGCAAACCCGTTTGGTCTTCGCTGCATATATCGCCATACGAATTTAAAAAACGAGATGAAGTAAGTGCTCTCTTTTAATTATTGTTTAATTTGATGATATCAATATCCAATTTGAAACAAAAATTAAATGCCGCTACATTTTTATGAAATATAATCACCAATCAATAAATGAAGAATCAACCTTTGAAAAATTTTTTTTCTTAATATATATATATATTGATTCAACTGTATATACCGTCACGGACCCAATTTCTAATCAATTGAAAGCACGCCCTCTTACTTACGTCTATGATAGATAGGTATATATATAAAATAATATCTTAAATCTTGCATTATTTTAAATTCTCTCGTACATTAAATGCATTAAAAGCTGATAATCAATTAAGAAGAAATTCATGTTAATAGTTTTATGAAAACATTTATTTCGGGGAGTAGTTTTTACTCGTGTCATTTAAATACGCGTAGGAGCAGTTTTTTAATCATAATTTAGTATTGTGTAGAAAAAAAGTTTAAAATCGTAATAAATAAAAAATAAGTATTTGTCAAATAAATTATAATAAGGGAAATTTACCAATTAAATTAGTAACTCAAATGATCGTTACAATATTGAAAATACAACAAGAGAATAATTACCACGTCCGCGATGGTATACTATAGGTATAGAATTCAGGAAAGCCATTTCGGAAATGTTTATCTTCGAAATTCCAATTCCCACAAACTCTATAAACCTTCAATGACATTTGATAACTTTTTTGTATTATCCTTCATTTCCCCAAGTTTTTATTCTCTTTTACTCGTCACGTACGGTTTTAAAGAACTGTACATATGTGTCTTAAGCAGTCCACCTAACAAAAGTAGGTAGTTATGATTTTGAACATCATTCGTGGAAGATCGATAAATTCTATTCATTTTCTATAAACTTTGATTGTACCAATGACCGATTCGAATAGCAGCAATTCTATATCGATCAACGCTAAATCCCATCATCCAGTTTCGGCCGTCCAAAACTTCATCCAATTCGAATTCCTTGGACAAAAGTAAAGTATCAAACACCTCTCATATCGAATCGCTTGCTGTCCGCGTATAACACGTCCGCGGCCTTGCGTAATTGCGCCAATTCCACGGGAAACTGACACGGCGTTGAAGCGCGCCGCCGTCAAAGGATTAAGCGTCCTAACCGATCGCCGTCCAACTGCACCGCTCCTCGCGCACACGCGCGTATTTAAACAAAGTTATCGGTCTCCCGCATCTTGTCGAGCGCATAGCCGCCCTCACGAATCTAACGATCCGCGAGCGAATCCCTCGTATACCTTCATGCGTGATGTGTGTTCTCAAACACGACAAAGTTCTCTCTCTCTCTCTCTTTCTCCCTCTGTGGCGAGCGACCGACGTCGGTTGCAGCTGACGCTAACACTTGGCAAAGGTTCCGCGCGACCGAAACCGTTGGGCCAAATTGAATATAACGAGCTTCCGCTCAGCAGGGGTGTTTTTGTTCTTACTGCTCTGCACATGCGTGATCTCTGGCTCTTTAGACGAATGGGATCTATGTGGCGGTTTGCTTTTCATCGCGTGCTGGACGCGGATTTAAACGTGCAGCTGCAGGGAATATCTAAGCGTTGCGCTGAGATTTTTAATCGTGGATAAAGTTGAAAGTTGGCTCGGATAAAAATGGGCTTTGCTCGGGAACAATTTTTTATACCGGGACGGCGCGGAAGGTGTGCGACGTGATTTTTTTTTTTTTTTTTTTTTTTTTTTTGATGAATTGTGGAAGCGGCTCGACGCGGTAAATCCGTTTTTCATGCGTCGAGTCTGAGTCGCGGACGTTTACGCGTATTCTTTGTTGTAATTGCTGATGTCACAGCGCGCGATATCAAATAGTTAAGTGTGTATACATTTTTTCTTTTATTTGCGCTGCTCGTAAATTAAAGATGCTGTTTACGTAATTTATGTATGGAAGCTTATGGCGAACGCTTCACCATTTTTCATGAGACTTTGTCGTGCGAGTTAGGAATATTTTTAATAACGCCGGCATGGGTGATTTTTCCGTATACTTACTACTTAGAATATCTCGATATTGCCAAGAAGTTTTCTGTGAATTATTATTTTCTTACTCAAGTTTATTCTTTATTTGATATACATTGCGCAGAACTTAATAAAAAGCTCGTTTTTTACAAAAAAAAAAATCATAAAGTTTCAGAACACGCCTTGAATACTTCTTGTATCATGATTCTATGAAATTGTTGAAGCAACGAGAAAATTTCAATTTTAATAGCTATTATATAATACATTCTTCATCAAAGCACTGTTTTTATTCTGTTTAAATATAAACTGTCTTAAGATATATGATAATCGGCGAAAAGTTACCTTTCCTGTCAGATTACAGCTGCATAGCACAGTAGCCAATTTTACATGCATCTGATACCTCGCACAAAGGGAAGCTTAATTAAGCTCGCCAGGAAAGATCCAAGGTAAATCAAAAAAGTCATTAATTTAAACATTTTTAACATGATTAGGTAATTTTTAATATCAAAATCAGCTCCTAGAGTAGCAGCTAAGGGATCATTCATTATGACTTGGTAGCATTTATCATCCTGCCATCTCTGAGTTTGCCTCCTACTTTTCTTCCTTACGTTTCTTCCTTACTCTGTCATTGTTCGCTATACGTGTTACTTCTTTTTCTTCCTGTCTTAGGAAGCGAGTTCATAATGTTTCATATAACGATGCGATTGTCCAAATACGAGCAAACATTCTTATAATTCTTGTTCAAAATGTTTGTTTTTTTTTTTTTGTTCAAATGCATTTATAATTACTTTACCGACAGACATGCGATCCCGTTTACTGTCTATATCTTTAAAGTTATTTAAACAAAATTATCACTGATATTACATCATAAGCGTTAATAAGAATTTAACAGCAATAAAAAGGCTCTCGCTTCTGTTGAGAATCACGGCCAAACTGATAATTTCAACACCCATTATGCTTCCTTAACGCATAAATTGCATCGTCATTCCGCATTTTTGCCACGATAACTAAATATATATATATATATCTCCGAAAAAAGGCCAAGTTATACATTTACAATTTGCCCATTAAAAAGAAAGTACATAGTAAGAGGTCGTTTTTCCCGCGAGTAGCGAAGAAAATACGAGGCGTAGAAAAAAGGTCAGCAGCGGAATTGCTCGGGCCAAAAAGAAATCACCGAGTCATGATTCAGATAGTAGCATGAAAAACGAGCGTATTCAGACTGCTCCCCCACAGTGTGTCATCGATACACATACTTAAACAATACGGAATACAGCGCGGAGAAGGAATCCTTCGTTTCTCCATTTAGCTCCGGTTTACAATCTTGGAAAAGAAAGAATAGCCGCGAGTCTGGCAGAATGCGCCACAAAGCTGCACCTCGTGTCGAGAGCACCAACCGGGAAAATATTGACTCTCCGAGGCAACCTTGGGGCAGGGGGGGGGGAGACTGCACCCAACTAACTGCTTCTCTCTCTGTCTCTCTCTATGTACGTGTGTATATATCTATATATAAGAGTCCATTAAAAATACAGTTAACTAATTTACGGCTTGATTGCGCACACACGAGCACAGAGGCCTATGCATGCGTACACGTAAAAAGTTTGCCAACGTGTTTATATACGCGAGCCGGGGAACGATCGCTTCGAGAAATTTGATGTAGCATTTTGCGATGGACATACACAGGCTACATAATAATTCAAACGATCTCTCGGTGGGAAATGTCTATCGCGACGCGCGATCACTCAATGGATTCTTATAATAGTATTTACAAAGTATTTTTATAATTGTTCTTTGGCTATTGATGGTGAGTACGTTTCGTTCTTGTAATTAGCAGCAAACTTTAAATTAGCTCTTCTCCCCATCTTCTGAAAACAAAGCACTACAGTTAAATGGACTTTCAACGCAACTTTTGAAAAGGCTCACCGTAAAAACCCCTTTTATAGCAGTTCTTTAATGTACCGCGACTCAATTGTATTATGTAACAATGGCTATTTTCTACCGCTGCAGCAGAACTGCGGAAAATTCAAAAGGGTAAAATGATCGATACACATCTCCCAAAAGAAAGTATCGCCACGTCATTTTAATCAAGCTGAGCTTTCATTAAAATAAGGATATAGGAAGAAGAGTGAAAAGAACTCGATCCCCTGCACACGCGAGCAAATATATATTCTCTCGACAGCAAGTCGATGTTTGGCACACCTGACCATGCCTATACTCGCGCGCTTTCTGCCGTCTCATTACGATCTCTCTTTATCTCCCTTCGCTTCGTCCACCCTTCGAGAGCCAGCGCTGTATTAATTGTAATTACAGGTCTTTCTTTCTCGTTTGTTCGGCCCTCGTTCGTTTCTCATTTCATTTACGCAGCTGGACTGTACCGATTGTCCGACTGATTCCGACAATCGAGGACCTTTCTGGTGCGCGCGTGTCGCGTTACTTTGACTCCAACGCGTGGAATTTTTAATTTGCTCTGCCGAGTGGCTGTACGGGACTTTGTGAATGATCGAATGGCGTCGATGTCTGTATTGGCTTGATATTGGAATTGGAGGAAATGAGGTGGGTACTTGAACTTTGAGCTTAGAGAAATTGATTGGGCGTTAATTAAAACTGCATATGTAATTGGAAGCTTTGCGCGGCAATATCCTCGACTTGAAACAAAGGTTACAGCTCGAATGTCATTTATTTCGATCTTGAATTTGCGTAATTGTTTATCAGTTGACGCGATAACAAATAAACAGTTTGTTAACTCAAAACTATATTTGTTACAGTACAAAGGAAATGATCTTCGTACAGCATTGAGTATAAGCGGATCCAGCTAATTGAAATCTTATTGTAGAGCTTTCTTCATTTTACATCGCAGCACGGCGCAAAAGGTTGACCAATTCAATCCAACATGTGCATATTCCGCACGCAAAGTCCCCCAATCGAGTCGGATAAAAAATATCTTACCGCTATAACCCACACGTACCTAAGATACATGCAAAGAATACTCGGAAAATTTTCGATCGACGCAAGCCACAAACCGCGAGATCGCACCAAAACAGTCCTCGGTATACGCGAACATCGAAAATCGAGTCAACGCTGGTGCATGGCCGCACGTGCTTGCAGCGCAAAACCACGTTACCGCTGCCACGCTCGAGGCGTGTATATAGCAGCCGATAAACCTCCTAATATATGCATCATATCGAAAACGCAATCACGCGACCGCCTGATACGTACACATATATATATATATATATATATATATATACACGTACATATCGCTCGAGGTGGCTTGTACAAGCTAAGACTAATTGCTGGGGGGAGGAGAGGATTTCCGAAGGTGAAGCTATAGCGCCGCCTTCGCATCATCGGTATGCGTCGCGAAACGATCGACGGGAGGATGTAGTCCATTGGAACTCACCGCGGTTCTCTCTCCCTCTCTCTCTCTCTCGCTCGCAAAGTGCACTGCACGTGTGTGTGTGTGGGTGTGTGCAGGCGTGCGGATAACATCGGTGTCGAGGCATGTGCATGTCTAATCTCTGCGCGCGATGAACGTTAAGACGATAGACCATGCGAATTCAAAGCTTTGGAACTGCCTTCGCTCGGTTTGTTGATACCAAAGAATTGCGAAAATTCGTTAGGTAAACGTTCCAATTACAGATGCTTCGTGGTCGATCTATTTTCGAAGATCGAGCGTTAGATTCCTGCCGCGGATAATTCGTGCGAAGAACATCGATCGTTTTTCCAAGGCTCCTTTAATTAAATCGGCAAGACGAAGCAAGCGCCTCGGTAATTAAACTAATATATACTAGACGTCGATTCTATTCCACTGTATAATTACGAGGCACTGGTGGCACAAGGCTTATCGAAATAATGACAAAAACAGATGAGGCATAAGTAAATATGAAAGAGCTGCCGACACGACAAAAGTGTGTGTGTGTGCAGCAGCAGCAGGAGCGAGACATCATTATGCTGCTCACGTTTCTTCAACACCTATATATATAGAAAATAAGGTCACTAGCAACCTTTGGGTCATAGATTCAGTTGGGGTGGAACGACGGAAGCTTCTTCCTCGTCAACAGCTATAGTAAAGCATATATATATATGTGTGTGTGTGTGTGCGCGCACCAGCTCTCAATTTATTATATATTTATACACTGAATTCTAAATGATGGCGTATAATTACATGAAAAATTCATGATCGGTACACCGTTAAAAAATGTGAACACTTATGCGTATATCCTGTGTAAATAAAACAAGACGTCTGTTCCGAGCTCAATATTATCTTTGGGATCTTGTACGCAACGTAACTATTCGCAGCATAGGATCAATACTGGTATAGATTCGCATTAATCGTGAAAGGTTGTTAGTGTGTTACTGTTCAAATTTGTAGTGCGGCTTTGCCGTATTCCATTTTCTAAACTGCATTTGCAATTATGCAAATTTCATGCGCGGATCTGTACATTGGATTTTGTTATACCATACTCGAAATTGCGCCGAATCATCTTTGGAAATTCGATATTTATGTAATATAAATAATCCATTATAATTTATCCCATCAACGCGAGGATCATCAAAATTTGTACCAAAAGCTCTCTACGTATCCTACATAGCAGCCAAATATAGAACTGCAGATCGTCTTCCTAATCCACATAAAAGAAACCAGCTCAACCACGTTCCTCGTCCCAGACAATAAGTCACTTCTCCTAAATACTCCCTCTTTACCTCGACGAAACGATCCAGTTTCGTCACCGAAACAAAACAAAAAGGGGAAGAAACCCAGCGCCTGTCGTCCCCCCTTCGGAAAAGAATCTACCGTTCGCGTATACACACGCTCGAGATTTTCATTCCACGCACGTGTCACCTCCTTCGACCAAAGAGAGTGAGAGAGAGTGAGAGAGAGAGGCCACGTAGTAGAGGGAAGCGAGATAAGCAAAGCTCCATCCAGCAGGTAGGTATATATACGGGAGCAAAAGTGCGGAGGTGTCATTACCGGAGCTCACGTATCCCTCGACGCATCTTGTTAGGGACCCGCGGGGCCACGACTTCACCCTCCTCTCTCCTTCTCCCTTTCCCTCTCTCTCTCTCTCTCTCTCTCTCTCTTCGGCATATATAATGCACTACAACACAGCACGGCTACAAGTCCCCGCTACTATAAATGCAAATGCCTCTAGCCGCCGCCGCAGCCGTCGCCGCTGCTGCGATATCACGTCGAATGGCGAAAATAAATATATAGAAAAGTGGAGGAGTAGGAGAAAGAGAGAGAGAGAAGTAGTCACACGTTAGCTCCTGCGGCTGTTATTATTAAGGCCACATTTCGCCAAGATAGCGGACACTCGATTTTTCTTTCGCCATACGTATACGGTAGCAGCTGCTCTCCTCCCACATTGCAAGCCTTCATTATTTCGTTTCGCGGGTACGTAGGTTTCACGGTACGGGAATCCGTTCGACACGATGGCATTTGCATTCGTGATTGTACAGAAGGCTATAGGTGGCGGAGAACGAAGCATTAAGCTCGCTCTTCTCTCCTTGATCACTTTTTTTCTTTATCTTTCTTTCTTTCTTTTTGACGAATTGAAACTTCCTCCTTGACGCGTTGCAGAATTGTCGGTGCGGGCTAGTAGCTCGTGAATAATGATTGGAGCCTCGACGCCGGGGCCGCTTAATTGCGCTAGAGGAAACTTTTTCCCTGCAGGATTGCGCGCAAGCTCGCGTGAGGCTCATGCTGATGTGGCTCTTACCCAAGCTCTCTCTCTCCCTCTCCGGCAATGTGTTAAAGGAAGTCATTTTTCTGCTGTTATCGGTGGTCCGTTTTTTTAAGGGAATGATAAGTTCCGAGTGGATGGATAAAGTGAAGCAAGATCAATGATGCGCAGCTTTTTTCATCGATGAATTTTTAATAAACGAAAACAGAGTCTTATCTCAGCCCGTCGTTCTTGGGGGGGTAAACAAGTTCCGTTCAAATTTTACGTTGTAACAACGTCACGGTTGTAACGTACGTATATATAGTCTGAAATTATGCGCATAGCGATGAACTATAAGACAAACATCCCTCCTCCGCTTTGCGCAACGTACGTTTTCAATTAGCTATGCGCGGAATAACAGAAGTTCACGTCCAATTGGAATAACAATTCAGTAATGACAATCTTGTTTTTCCGCAAGGAAATTTCCAAGAAATGACTGCGCGTTTTCTTTTACACGGTGTAGAGTAAGTTTAGCTGTGTAGCTTTGAAAAATTTACCAATCAAAACTTTTATGCTCGAGTACTGTAATAACATTACTATTTTAATGCCATATAATTCTCGAGGCGGTAGAAACAAAGGAGAAATAGAAAAAGAGCGTCGCAGCATCTCTCCTTCAAGGCTCTCTCTCTCTCTCTTAATTAAAACATTTTTAACGCACAATTTCGTCGGGGCAAGAGAGCACGTTGCAAATAGTGAGAGAGAGAGAGAGAGAGAACGTAGACGCGCGCGTAATGAAAAGGACGAGTATCAAGGACGTCGCTTGCTGACCTTGAACCCCTTTTATCCGCGCGGCGAACTTAACATTTTTCTATAAAAATAAATTTGCCGCCGCGCTGTTTCTCTCGCCCCAGTGGCAAATCCTCCACGTACGACGCAATTTTGCTCGACGATCGCGGAAACGCCAAGATTGCGCAGGCGCTCGAGACATCTCCGTGAGACAAACACGCGGCTACTGCTGCAGCGGGTAATAAAGTTAATGCATTTTTTGTTCTTTGCTGGCTGGAATTTTTCTCGCGTATGGCGGTAAATGTTTTCCGCTCGATGGATTTGCAATGATCGATTCGAAATTTGGTGAATAGGTCGGAGGCTTGAAACCATCGACGCTTTATACTTGAAATGTGTAGTGCTTTGTATAGATGTAGAGCTATTTTTTTAATATTTTGTGCTGATTGCGGGAAAATGACTGGATGAGTAAAGAGTAAAGAGTTTTCGAGGTTCGCGTAGAGGTTGAACATTTTAATAGTTTCCATTTGCATTACTATGTAGATTTTCAGTTCGTGAATAATACATTGGTTCAGTTTATAAATAAATTGGCTGATTTGAAACATTTTTGAATAGCTATAATCTTGGTTTTGCCTTACGTATATCTTAATCAAAATATATAAACATATAAAACTCGTTAAATAATGCAAAAAAACATTTTCCTATATCATTCAAGGAGGAAGGAAACGATACGGATGCGCTGTAATAATAAATATTTTTGGATTTCAAGTAAATAATAAATTGGTATTTCCACTTTTCCAAATCAATCCATAAATAGAAATGAAATTATATTGAGAGCAAGTAGAGTAACTTAATAATAGTCAGGCACATATACAATGTAGGTTTATACTTGAGTATTGAAGAGCGTAACTCAAGAATAAAAGCTCAAATGGAATCGATGGTATTGACTAAGCATAAAATGAAATTGACTCCGAAATGTTGTTGTACCGCTAAAAGGACTAGAGAGAAAATTATTATATCATATCTTCGTCATCCTAACGGAAGAACAAACGATCAATACAACTTTAACGCGACCTATATACTCTTACCCTCAATAATTAGCATCGAGCAGAATTTCCCAAAAACACACACACACACACACAAAAGAAAGAAAGCATCATCCACCCTCAGCTAATCCCATATTCATTAAATGCATGAGCCAAAAGCTCGAGGCGACCGGCAGCCTCGCAACGAGCTATATAAGAATTCACTGCAATCAATCATGTTCGATTATTCTGCGGAAACGCGTGCGCGCGCGCGCGTATTTAAAGTGCCGCCAGTACATTCCTCTCCGGCAACATGAAAAATGCGTTTCGGCACACATAAAAGGCGCGCATGCAAACTCTTTCGTCTGCTTTTATTTTTGCTGCGCGGCGTATCCACGCGTACAATGATTAATGGCGAAAGGCCATTTCCTAAATAATGTGTTGTGTGTGTGTGTGTGCGCGCGCGAGTGTAGACTATAGCGGAAATTGTCTTTGAAAGTGAGGGCCGAGGCTAATATAGCAGTGTTTCGTGAGTGTAGAAGCTGATAAGGACCATAGCAAATGATACTTACTTATGCAGATGGGCTGTACCATAAACATTTTAATAACCTGCAATATGTAAATAATTATAAATATGTAATAATTACGCTCGATAAATCTTCTAAAATATGCATATATATATACAAAAGTCCAGGAGATACATTCACCGTGTATAATCCTCGAGAAATTTTCCCCGCCACAATCTTCAGCGCATAATCATCATCACGAGGATGCAGCAGTGCGGCCACCGCTAAATTAAGAAAGTTTCGCGCGAAAGAGAAATTTTAATTAAAAATATTATTATTCTCGAGCGCTACTCTCTCCTTCGCCACCTCCTTCGTCCCTTTTTCCTTTATTTTTAAAGCAACGATCGCGGCAAACGTCGCTTTCATAAATATGGCTCTGCTGGATCGGAGTGCACGTCGGCGTAACGGAAAAGAGTCTCATTTTGAAAATTTAAACCCGTCCACTGGCCCAAGAAAGTTGCGAGTAAGGATTCAGCTTCTGGCCGTTATTAAAGTCCGTGGCAGTAATCTTTATGGGAATTTTCATTCGTCCATGCGTGCTGTGCGTCTTTGTTGGTATAGTAAAAGAATGATGAGCTATTTATTTGTTTCGAGTGGAGCAAAACGTTGCATGATTTTTATGTGGCTATATTCGTGTGCCATTGTACCGAACAACTTGTTGAATAACCTGTTAATTTGAATTTAATTTGATGGCTGCAGAAAAAGTACGTTTAAATAATGTTTAAGCGCTTTATTATTGTCGCTGCATTGGTCGTAATAATTATATTTTATCACAATATGCGTGTTTAAATAACAAAAGATATAACGCAAATAGTGCGCTGCTCAATATTCAAAGAATCTTATCCAATCGTTCGATTTTAATTGAAAATGTATTCAAATTTCAAATAAAACAATTACTTTATCCAAATTCATCATCAAAGTCCGAATATTAAGTTTCAAAAATTCATTTACTCATCAGTTTGAAAGAAAGTCATTTGTCGAGCCGGCATTAAAACACAATTTCACCATTCTTTTGATATTTAATCTCGACATCGATGAACGAGGGTCTGTACACAGTGCATAATGGCCGATATCCCATAAAGAAACCATAAATATGCAGCCTTTGTGCTCGTGCAGCTCGCATGAAAAATATAATTTCGCGTAATAATCCTCTTAGCTCGTTCTATTTCACGTCTGACAGATGTACAGAACTAAAAAGACGAAGAAGACTAAGAAGAAGAAGAGCACCGACGCAGGCAGAGCAGCGTCAAAAGAAAAGAATTGAAGCAATTTGCTGTGCAATTTTTTCCCATCTGCACATTCATTTCGCAGAGCCCCGCGCGCATATTGCTTAGCGAAAGCTACAACCGTTTTCTTTCAGAACTATTTTTTCATATCATTCAGTGTGTAAGACTATTGGCATACGATTTTGACCATCTTCCGGGCGACATGTACTTGTGCTGTCCTTGCTTATATTTATCGGTGAAGCGTGAATATGTGAAGTAGAGAGGGAGAGGATGAGGTGCGTGTTTATATTGAAGAGGATGGAAAGCTTGAAAGGTGTATGAATTTATGGGTCGCGCGAATGCGTCATGCGCTCGTGACACTGTGCACAAATTTGAAATGAAGATAGATGCAATGAAAACAGCGGTTCTTTTAAAGAAAGCAGTGCTTTCATTTATACAGCATTATTCGTTTCGGAAAGAGTTTCGTTTTGATTTCACAAGTTAAGGAAGTGATATTCGGAAATAGATTCGAATCCATTCAAACATTCATCGTTTAGTGTCACCTGCAGTTTAATCTGTCTCTTATAATGTATTCATTTTCTATATGATAATAATTAACTTTGAATTCATATAAATAATTTATTATAAAATTAAACAAATTAAATGCTTCAAACTTTTAATGCAAATCATATATTTTTTTAATTATCTTTCATCTGATAAAAGTGCGTTACTTTATTCATATATTTTAATGTTATTAATTTTTCAAATATACATTATCCAAAGTACTTTTAGTATGAGCACAGTATCGCCGCCCTCATAAAATGATATTAAAATATTCCCATGTATAAAAATGAATAAATCTTTTTTTTTTAATTAAAGTGTGATTTTAAAGTTATCAATCGAGATTATTTGAAAACACTTCCTACTGAAATGCTGCATCAATTATCGTTCGCCTCTACAATTATCGATATTTCGTCAAAGCATATCACACGTTACGGATACAATAGAGCATCATAGATTTCAATTAGATGCACGACAAAGTCGCGAAACGCGAGAATATTCGATCGACTAATTATTTGACGATGGAGAGACGAAAGTGGACGAGGATTTTTTTTATAACGAGCGCAATCATTCCGCCCGTTTAATTTGGCGATGAGGGCGCCAGTGAACGATTACTCGACCATTAACTGACAAGGACACCTGGCCGTAGTCATAAATAAAAGAGACAAAAAACGGGGGGAAAGCGAGGAGGGTCACTTAGACTTCTCCGTAGCTTTTCTAGTGTTCCTTAACGCGAAATTATGATTGTGCGCATAAAACGTTATTTCCACACCTCTGTAGTTATGATGATTATCGGCGACATTATATGTTAAGGATAAAATATCGGCCATTTTTCGTAATTTAAGTATTTAGGAACGTCGAATATAGCGGTATATAAATAAAATATATCTGTATATAAATTCAATGCAGTATACGTATAAAGCAACGGTTATTTAAGATTGTATTTGGCAAATTGTTGGTTTCATTAATGGAAAATACCTATATGACTCTTAATCATTCCAAAAGTTTCGATCCAACTTTATCGCCCCACATTTAATTTATTTTTCCGCGAAAGAAAAGACAATGATGATATTTCATTTGCGGAATACAGTAAAAGAATCGATGGTATTGAATAAAACTTTCATATTTTCGTCTGCTCGATGAAACGATAAAACTCGACGAAGTAATACATAAATAGGGTATTAATTTTCCGCAAACATAAGAAAAGGCCACATAAAAGATGCTGCGAATGCATACATATATATATATATATATATATATATATTTCGATTTGGCGCCTTTTTACGTGCCCTCGCCGAAGTAGCATCGATAAGAGGAGAAATACTTTACGAGTGTGTGCGCGGTCGCGTTGCAGAGGCATCGTCTAAAAACCATGACCGATCGTCAAAAGCACATAAAATCCACGGCTAAGCTTAATCCATACGCACTTAATCCATCGGGAATTCGTGGCACATCTGCCACTCCCGCGAGCCAACTTTTTTAATAAGCGTGCGAAAATAAACTTTTCGAAAAAGTGATATGATACATACATGACCAACCTGTGTAACTAAGAAGTGGAGATAGCGAAGGAGCTTGTAAAGATCGCGGAGAATCGACCGCGAGATAAACCCTGGCATTTTTCCCGCGAGCTTGGAAACTCGCGGCAGCTACGCACGTCTATATACATTCGTATCGAGCCCATACTCGACAAATAATGCAGCAGCCCTGCATGAATCGACAAGGATTTATACACGCGTGTATATAGAAAGATAGAGGATCTGGGGGTTTTCGTTGAAGAAGGGGAAATTACGGAAGGTACAAGTGGACGAAAGTGTAGAGTGAGTTTAAAGTGGATGCGCGAGAGGAATGGAAAGAAAATATTCCGCGCGACGCGAGGAGATGGAAATTGAAGCAGCTGTTATTCCGGAATACTTTATTTGCTTTTTGATCTCGATTCAGTCTGACTTTCTACTCGCGTATGTGCATCACTAGCTGTTGTGCCTTATGTTGTGTACCAGTAAGAGTAGTAAGGCTTCAAGGAAATGCAAAAGTGCAGCTCGAGCGCTGTTTCGTAAGGACATTTACTTAAAAAATGAGACTGTCCTTGAGCTCGAGACGCTCCTGCATGTACCGGCGAAAATTTGTTTCTAAATTACTTTTCTGCCATATACGGTTGCCTCGTATAAGTTCTGGATCGGTGTTTCGGCGTAAAGTTAATATTCCATTACAATAGAATAATAAAATATTCAGTTTGGGATAATATAGTTTGGAAGCTCCGTATAAATGAAAGTTATCGTGTCATAAAATGATTGGAAACTTGTGCAATTACGATTAAATTAATTATACGCTAACTTCTTTATAAACTCGGGCTTTCCTTACTTTGGCCAATTTTAAAGTTTCATCCCTGCAGTTATATACCCCCTTGCGCTATTTATTTAGAACATCTATCAACATTCCATGTTAAAACATTGTATGAACACGCGGAGCGTCATTTCCTCCCATTAAGCAGATGTAGAATAGTTAATTAGACATATTCTTCTATTTATACCAGTATTGGATATTTTCCAATAATAATGCCATAAAAACACTTCAGCGATAACCATATAAAATTTTTAAAAAAATGTTTCATTGTATGCGCAATACAATGAGTATAGAGCGAAAAATGTCACTACTGTGGTGCAGAATCAATGAAAGAGCATTAGTCCTCCGTACGAGCCGTTTGTTTGCGTGAGCCTTTCCGTAAGAGAATCCGAGCCCCGCGGCTGTGCGTACATATTTTCACGAATCTCTGGTAGCCGCATGCCGTTTGCCTCGGTAGGGGCCTATAGAATAATAAATAGACGGCTGCGCAGTCCGTGGATTTGTGGAATTTTCATTGGGGAGGGAATCTGGTGTTAACGAATATATAATAACGCGCTCGAGTACGCATACAATACTTGCTTTTGTGGAAACAAAGTTGCGCGCGGAAAGTTCGCGCATAGTGATTAAAAGTCTAATATAAAGTGGTTTTTTTCCTTCTTTTTTCGTTCTTCTAGCGTGTACTATGCGGTGAATTTGATTATTGTACGAGATATGGAGCGCGGTGAACTTTTTTATGAGAACCGATGGCACTGGGGTCGGAAATTTTTGGATTTTCTTGTGCCAATGAATAATCTGTGCAACTGCGATATAAATAATCGATTTTGCAAATAAGTGTTCACGAGCTGATACATATAATTGCTTAGAAATTTGTAAAATTCAAGAGCATAACGCTGTGCTATTAGGTGGAGTCGTGATTTTAATCGATTTGAGGGGGAAATTCTTACACGCATAATAGAAATTTTCGATTATTTATTTTCCGCGCATATACTGTACGTGGACAGAATTCCGAGTGAAAATTCATTGCTAAAATGCTTCGTGTGCGCATTTACATTTTATCTTGCTTTAGCTTTGAATAAAATTATTACAATATATTTAAATAAAGTATGTAAATAACATTTTCACGATTGTGCTTCAGATAATTTTGAATAAAAAGATCGATTGACTTTTAGAATAAATTTTCCAGTTAATGCACGATAAAAATTTGATCATCCCATTTCATGAATATTTCTTGCGCATATTATAAAAATTAACGATGCATCGATATATTAACTTTTTACGCGATTCTATAAGTGAAAAACAAACATTAAAAGTTAAAATTTCCGATGCAGTACGGTAAAGTTTTCCATAATCAACAGCAGTAATTCAAAACAGTACGCATAAAGTTCCAACGCCCCAGAACTAATGCCTACGATTATTTTTTTTCGAAGTACAATTTTGACGATTAAATTTTTTTGGTGCATACAACTTTAAAAAAAAAATCATACTTTTTGCTAATTATACTCGGTTTTGTTAAATTTGTTTCACGGAAAATTGCATTGTGCAAATAGCTATACAACTGTAGAAAACAACACAAAAATCGAGGCACTAGAGAATTCTTAACAGTTATATACCGCATCGTTAACATTGATAAACGATAGTACTTTAAAGACTGTTGGACTCAACTGCTTTTAACCAAATTGCTACGGGCCGGCTAATGGAAATATCAGAACTCAGTGTCCAGCGCAGGAAAATTCGAAATATCAAAGCCGATTAAAGCTCTCCGCGCAAATGCGGATTTTACGCTCGGCCGTGCTCGTAATACTAAAAAATACGCTTACATTATTACGAGCGATAAAAGTGTCGGTGAGCAGTCGTCGAGGCAAGCCAGAGCCATGAATAATTTTTAATCGTTTTGGAATAAATTAAGCGATACAAGAGCATGGGGAGAAAGTACACTGCGCGGCTCGTTGTAAAACAATAGGCGATTTCGAATGTTTATTCATCAAAGGGACAACAACGGCCATACTGACCCTCTACATTAACGAGTTCTCGTTTTTTGCTTATATATATATGCGTGTCGACAAAAGAGAGTTTTAAAAAATAAAGCATAGCTTGACTCTTGCTATATACACACACATATGCGCGTGAATTCCCACTATCCGCCTGGTATATTTACATATCGTGCAAGATCGTTCGTTTGCTCCCGGACCCGCGTCGCAATTTCATATTCGTACGTTTTATATTAGTTAATGATTTTTGCACTTTACAGCGATCGCGATGTTTTTGCAATTGTCGCCGCTTATAAGTTTCGGTGTGTGCCGTAATTCGCATCGAACGAAACGGCCAAATATTTATTGCAGTTGTCGAATAATTGTCAGTTGTTTCGCGCGGGTATACGATGAACGATCGCTAAAGAGTATGCGGACGTGTGCGTGTACGCGAATGAAAAACATTCATTGTCCAATGTACGGGAATGTATTGACACTGCACGCGCGACCATTTGCACCATTGAAAATCGGAATATCGTATGCGCGACCGGTTACTTTCGATAATTGAACAAGCTCGCGATAATTTTTCATCGAAATATTCCAGCCGACATCGCACTTTGTATAACAAATATACTTGTTTTTATAGTGTTCGGTTTATGCGATCGCATATTAAATGCGCGTTCGTCAAGGCTCCGTTTCCTCGGGAAACAATATATACTCTCGCTTGAATTAATAAGGTCGCGAAAAGAAATGGATAGCCTCAGCCTTACGCAAATGCAATGTACAGTCGCAGGCAAGTAAATTAATTTCTCTCCTTGTTTTCTCTCGCAACATCGAGAAACATTGAAATTTCATCCGTTCCGCATCTGGAATCGTCACGTTTTGCGTCACGTCTCCGCGCTCCTGTCATCTTTCTACGTCACGGGAGGTAAAAACAGATACGAGAAAACAAGAGACGAGACAAGCCGCTCGTACAAAAGTCGTGTGCGCACATATTTTTCAATCCCCTGTGACTGCGTTCAAAGAAACGGCAATAGTGTCTATGTGTGTGTGTGCGTGTACGAACTCGTTCATTGGACATGAGAAAAACAATAGTCGGAACTCGGATCGACGGAAATGTATGCTCTGCTCTCGCAGGCAATAAGGCAACCATTCCCTTGCTCTTTTCATCTGTCTCGACCTATGTCTGCTGTACTTGATCTTTTTCCGCGCGAGCGCTCGCGACTCTCGCGAGTTTTTTTCCTCCGCGTACTGCACGTTCAACGGATACACATTAGGACCGTGCGAGCGAGAAAGAGAATTGCAAAAGTGCATCGAACTTGAAAAATAGTCGAATACCAAAAATTATTCCGACGATTTTATATCTGTTGCGCGTCAACCTTTTCGCGTCTTCGATTGATTTTATTGACAAACGGGAAAAAGTATGAATCATTCTTAGCGAGGTATTTGTCGGAATTCGCAACAACAAAGTTTCATCTGTTTCGTAGGAGGAAGTAAATTTCAGGGCTGCTTATAATTATTCATAGTTTTCTATAAAAAAAACAAAACTTTATCGAAAACACCAACTTACCCATGAAAATGGAGTATAATAATACACATGTGTACGAATAAGTGGAACAAGTCGAGTTTGTTCAGACACGCAGAGTCACCGCATACTTTGTATTTCTGTTCAATATAAACGCTGTCATCGCAAAGCGATGTAAATAATACGAAAGAGCAAACTGACAAGCTTCTTCTTCTCAAGCTCAAAATGAGCTGATACCCCGCTCACAGACGAATAAATCTCGTGCTTGCACAATAACCTGTTCCAATTATATCGCATCGACATAAATAACGACACCTCGGCACATCCGCGTAGTCGCACAATCCATCAATCACAAATCGTGGTAGAGCTTAATTAAGATCAACGATTAGGGGCAAATATCCAGCGGGCAAAAATCTTCGGCATCCGTGTGCACGATTGTTTAATTACGCGCAATATGTATGTATATCGCGCAACTATCGGGCGCGCGTTAATTAAATCAGGCTCCCCGTTTCTCCTACACCTCCCATAGCGGGACCCGCAATCGCTCTATAAATCTCAATCAAAATCTAGCCACACTCTCTCTCTCTTTCTCTCTTTGACTCTGTATATATATTTGGGGAAAGTCATTGTCTGAGCAACGGTGGCGCGCTCGTATACGTGTACGGAGTCGGGCTAGAGCGTCTGCTTGCAAAACACGAGCCCCGTAGAAATTTCTACCGGATCATATAACCGCCGCTTGATACACGACCAGATTCTGTGTGCGTGCTTCAGGATCTGTGTGTGTGTGTGTGTAAGTAGGGTCTTGTCGTCGACATCACTACGCGTACACACGAGGTTAACCGCTGACAATAGGGCCCAGGACGATGTATGTATACACGCTTAAATTGCGACCCATAAACCACGACGCCTCCATTTTCCACGTGCACACTATCTTTCGCGCGTTATTACTGTCCAATCGGAATCCAAGTCTTTTTCGCGAGACTGTATATGTGCAATGCCGAATCGGAGAGATGCGCAGGGATTTCCATGCGGGGACAGGTGCGGGATTTCGGAAAGCGAGTTGATGGATTTGTGGGAGGTTGAAGGTTTGGCTGAGAGGCGAGAGGAAACGATTTTGATGGCCGCGAGTTGTGTGTATATCAATCGCGTGGATATCGGTCCGATTGGCTTGGACGATGCGAGTTCGAAGCGGGTACGGGCTTGTAATATTTATTAATCGTGGCCCTGCGTAACCCGCTGTATGTCATGTGTATGCCGATATCACAATTCACCGTGACCTACGCTCATCTCGCATTATACGTTCACGACTCATTTACTGCATATATTGTGCTGCAGCGTAAGCTGAGATTGAGTCTTTATCCAACTTTATGAATTTATAGGGAATTGTTGGATTAGTCTAGTGAGAGCAATTTATGAAATTACATTCAAAAATTACTACTCATTTATGTATCTACCGATAATACTTGTATTCTACAAATTTACATAAATAAACTTTCTTGCGAGTACTACACTTATAGCGATAATAAAAAAAAAACGAATTCCGCACGAATGCTGTTTTTGCGTTTAATAGGATCGAGTAGTTGCCCAATACCCATTTAACTTAATTTCCTCGTTTGATTCGACCAAATGATCTCTTAGTGTACTAAGTTCGTTTACATTGTGACACATTCAAGACACGTATCGAATGGTCAGCGGAGTTTCGCGCCCCCAGGAGACTCTCGGCAGTTATCCAAGTTTCGGCTGCTGACCAAGTAAGCGCTCATAATGGCTTTCTGATTGCTACACGAGTTTAGGAACTAATTAATCATAAGTACATTGGATGCTGAGAATTTACCATTTATACGCATATTTTTATTCCTGTGCATTGGTAACAGAAGTCATTAGTATTAGAATTAAAATATTTTTCCGTCTTTCTGTTTCAGGTGAGTTACACAACATATTATTGTCTTATATTATACCGATCGCTCACCGTCACGTAAGTACAAACGCGACGTCCGACTAATGATGATTAGATATACTTTTTCACTGCGATAGCATTTCATCAGTCCACCTTTTCCACGCCGCAATAATAATCCCAAGTGCGAGTGTATAATACGAAGCGTATCAGTGTCGGTAAAAATTCTCGGAAGGAAGTCGGCTGCACGTAGCGCCAAGCCAAAGGGAATGCGGAAAAAAAGGCATAATTGCTTCTGAAAATCATATCCCTGATATCCGGCAACTCTCGCCCTCGGACCACACATCCTTCCTCTCCTTTGACATGCTTTAACTAGTCCCGACCCACACATACACCCACACGAGCGCGTCGGCGTCGACCCAATTTCGTATAGCCGAACCCGAGGCTGGTTAAGTCTTAATGAAGCTTGCATTCACACAGGACGTTGAATTATCTCGTAACTCGCTTCTTCCACCTCTATACGCATATATATTCGGGATGTATACGTATATGGTTGTATGACGGTGGCTCGTGAGTTACGAAGTGCGGATGGACGCGGATGTGTCTTTTCGTGGTGATCCGCACGCATATCAGCTGGCACGAAATGGAAGACAAATATTTTTCCCTGAAAGCTGGATGAATGAGCTGAGACGATATTGTCGGCTTCCTCCCCATTTCTTTTTTCGGGGCTTGTTTTCTCTTTTAAAGGGTAGTGTGGGCCGGTGGTAGGATATTGCCTTTAGCTTCCCGGGCTTTTGTTACGACTGATTTTGTAGGCAGGATGTAGAGGTATTGTTTGCTGTCAAAACTCCTACTCGAGAAGCTTACTTTTCAACATTCTACGTTTTTATACATATTTTATATGCGAGGAACTCTCCGTTAACAATTTTCTAAAACAAATCTAGTCTTCCACAGTCATTCGTGAAGATAAAATAAAGAGCTTTAAGATCAACCCCTTCGTCGACCGATAAAATAAATAAAATATTTACAAGCTTATGTCACTCGAGCGACTCTCTCTCTCTGTCTCTCTATTATCCGATCGAGTGAATGGAAATTCCAAAGTTGAGAAAAATGCCGCTGTGCAGCAAGTGAGTCTCTCGCGAGCCTTAAATACCCCGACGCTTTTATTGCATTGGCCCCGGCGCGGCACGAGTATATACACACACGAGGAAGAGGATAAATTGAGCAGCGTCCAAGTGCCGTAAAGCTACCGTTGACGTAACTCACGCCGATCGAAGTGTGTTCGCCTCTTTATGACGCTCATTTATCGGGAAGCCCCCCCGAGTCTCGCCGGTTTGCTTGGAAAAACTTCAGCTCGGCTCTACAGCCCGGCATTTCCGGTATATCGGATATAAAGACTACGTTGAATCAGGTTTATATGTATGTAGAATATTATGTGTGGAATAATGTATGTACAGCGGTGGAATTTTTCTCACGTGCTGTATCGATTTTGGCCGATGGATTTTACGAGTGACATTGAAGCCTTATGATTATTTTTATTTTTCTTATACGATCACGGATAAATAAATTAGTGGATATTGATTTGCTAGTCGTATTTTAATTTTATTTAACTGTATTATATATATTCTGTCGAATGGTTGCTGACACGCGTATCAGTTATACAACTCACAATTATTTATTCTCTTCTCATCAACAATGTACAATTGTTATTGAAAGGAAAACTCTAAAATTGAAGTAGTGAAATAGCCACAATTAAAAAGAACAGAATCAAGCTCCAGCAGATGGAGCGAAAAAAGTCTAGTCGCATGTCGCGGAAAGAGCAAAATGTTATTTTCTCGCCTCACTTTTCTTCTCCGCTCCCCTCGCGCGCAGAACTTGTCTTTTTCTCCCTTTCTCTGCACAGACAGTCGGTGGTACAACAATGGGTCGGTAGCTGGTAGTAGCAACAGCAGCAGCAGCAGTTGCGCGCGACGCCGAGTTATAAATTTCCGTATGTATGTGTGTCGGTGTGCCAGAGCAGCAGTGCCATGTAGTCCAGGCGAGACGTACGTGACCGCGGCCTAAACGAAATTTACCGTTCTCTTCTGGACGAGTCTCTGTATGAGCTGCTGTGTGGACGCGGCTTATATATGGTCCGGGCAATAAAAGCATGCCCCAAGGAAAAAGAGTTTCGGTGCTTTTTGTTGGCCGGTGGGTCGGCAAAAGTCACGGCGCGTTATGCAGAGACTACACCCGCGCATACACGCCTTATATACCACGAGCTTAATACGTGTCCGGGCTTGGAAGTATATCACCATACGATCTGCATAAATTCGCGGCTCAGCTTTTTATCGTTTGCTCTGCACACTTTCCTTGCCTGGATAGAGGCGGGGGATTTTCTTTTTAGCTACAGCGTTTAGCTTCGTTGATCGACGTCTGGGAGATTTTCCTTAAAAATCCGTGTTTCACGATATTTTTGTAAAGTTTTGTAATTCTGTATCGGTTGTCAGCCATACGATGTGTGCATAAAAATGCTACCTATTACTTAAATTGTAAATGTTATATTCTGTTAAAAATGAGAACAAACCCACCTGACTGAATTCAAATCCGTGGACTATTTCCTCGCATCACGTATAGATTTTCCGTAAATCGCAATAAACATGTTGAAAATACAGGCCGACAAAATTTGGAATCGAACATCATACCCAAAAACCAATCTATACTTTTCCGAATTTTTTCAACCCACTAAATTCGAATCCGATGTCAGAATTTCTCTAGAAGTTCTCGGTTAAATTAGCTGATTATGTGTTTAAAATAAGCTAATTAGTTTAGAGCTTGGAGGTTCGAATTAATTTAGGTTATGTTTTTACAATAATTAACGGACTTAAGGTTAATTGGTTTAGGGTTTGGAATGGTTTTCGTCAAACTTTTTCATCATGCTACGATAACTTCAAATGTAGGACGAAAAAACCGTTAGTTTTGCACTTTTAGGTTAGATTGTTGCGAAAACTCAAGAAACTAGAGAAATTCTAACTTCATATTAGAATTCAGCGGGATGAAAACATTCGGAAAAGTATAATTTGGTATTTGGGTACATGATGTGCGGTTCAGCCTGCATTTTCTACATGTTTTTTTGCAATTTACGGAAAATCTAGACGTGATCAGAGGAAAGAGTCAACGGATTTAAATTCAGTATTCAAAAATACATATAGGATAGGTGAGTTTGCTTTGATATTTTTTTTTCAATTTGTGGTCCTGTGTTATGAATAAAGTTACAATAAAAACGTACGAGTTGTCAGACTATTAGGCGAATGTCTGACTACAGAATGATTTTTTCTACTTATTTTATAAATAATTATCTTTACCCAATAAAAGGTTAATTTTTCTCTATGTACTATGATTATTATTTTTAATTATTATTCTATTATTTATATTACTAACTTTATTATTTGAAAATTACTTAAACCCTAAATAAACTTTATAAATTAAAAATTGAAAATAAAATCTTCTAAAAAGTTCACGTGATACTTTCATTATTTATGTTCAAGAATTCGTTTACAGTATCTTTTGCAATTGATAAGTAAAAAGAAGACAGATGCCTCTTTTATGCAAGAAGTACTATCATTTCATCGAACTGTAAGCTAAAATACATTTTACGTAACTGCGAATTCCCCTGCTTACTATTACACACAGTTTAGCTCGCAACAGCGGCTCCTCAATTTAAAATAAAACTCCAGACGCTCGAACCAATCGCAAAGATAAGATCAGCAAAGATTTTACCGAAGCCCCTACTCCCGCGGCTCTGAGAAACGAGGATATTGTTACGTTTAAATTTCGTCTCGCTGCCCTGACAACGCGTACGCATAAATAGCCTCCAGATTTATTTCTCGAGGCGGTATCGCGGACATGAATCTTGAGTGCTTTGCATTAGAGCGCCTGTGGGGTGTACGCGTATCTCGCGACGCGGATGCATCTGTGAAGTCGGACTCATGACGTAACTCAAATGTCTTATGGCACGGGTGTATTAACGGCGCGCGAGCTTTTTTCAGCAAAGTTTATCTGTACCACGCGTTGATGTAAAATATACAACCTGGCTCAGCTCGCCGTGAGTTACAGCGACAAACTTATTGCTCCGCGGTGATTTAAATTTTGCCCCTCTCTCCAGCACTCGATGGGCTATCGCGTTTTATGCCTTTTTACGGGCTAATTTTTTCAACACGAAATATTTTGCCCGAATGATTTAGTGGCCTGGACTTATGCTAAAATATTGTTTGGCATGCGATGCTGCACAAAATGTAGACTAGGACTCGCTTGATTTAGAACTTGAAGGGTGCAGGGAAGCGAACGAAAAAAAAACGGTATATGGGACGCGAGGTGAAGAGCTCCCGATGATTTATTATTTTCGCACCTTAAAGTCTTACTGGACTATCAATGGCGCAATGTACTTTTTAGGTCTAAGGAAGAATAATAATGATTCTTCTCGTTTTGACCAGCGTTATCTCTATGCTACTTTTCTAATTGCAGATTCACTTTGACCTACTGCTATAATTCCAGATGTACTCAAATAACATTTTATCGCGACATTTATAGTTCCTGTGATCGAATTCTTTTGACGACATTAATAACATTTGTGAGCAACTGCGTTTCGTGATCGCATTTGAATTTTCATGAATTGATTCTAGAATATTGGAAAACCGATACGTTTTAAATTTTATAACCCAATTAATTCTTGGAAAGTAAATCCTTTATCATTGAAAACGGATACTTTATGTCCTGCGAATATGGAATAATTTGTTGTACGATCGCAATTTTTTGTTTCCTGAATCTTCATTAATTTTCAATGTTATCTATCGATATTCATCTGAGTGCTTTCATTTAAGATTCAAGAAACCTTATGATTTTAATTGCGTAGAGATAATTGTTTTAGATAAAAGTAATACAAATTCATTTTAAATCAAACAGTTTCATATATGCAATAGATAGATAAAAAAGAATATTCGCCGATATGAATGATTCTGTGGGTAATGAGAAACCTCAGTGCACAGTATCATTATGTAGTTTGCAAAGGTTTCTGTCATTGAAGAGACAGAATAACGTGTCCGCGAGCATCGAATTACCCACACATTCCACGGAATGAGGAATCTTTTCGAAAACGTAAATGTGCGCGCACCCTCCGAAACTGTTGAGTAGCCGAGACATTCGTGCAAAAGTTTGAAAATTTGTCAAAGTCCAACTGTGCTCGAAATTCATTTGCTCACCTTGTACCCACATACACCATACCAGTAAACACGCTCATTCATCTTAGTTTATAAACTCGGGTATACGCGGTATCGCAGTTTCCTTGGATTTCTCAGAAATCTGGCTCGCGCATGCAAAAATAATTATAAGCGGAACTTCTTGTGCGGCTAACTGTCTTACGTAAAATAAACTTATTCCAAAAAGACACGTGCTGCGAAGCTGATGCTAATGATATCATTTTCATCCGCGTATACTGCGCGTCGGACGTACGAAATCGTCTTTGAAAGGAAAAAAACAAAGAGTGTCCAGTGCGCATGTTTCTCTCTCTCTCTCTCTCTCTCTCTCTCTCTCTCTCTCTCTCGAGTATCTCTTCTTTGGCTGTATAGGAGAGACCCGAAGTATGTTACACAGCGGAAGCTTTTTACGCCAAACGTGCATTACGACCGTAGTTTCGCCCCTATACCCGAGGCACGTCGTTTCTCCTATGCTCCAATTCTCTCTCCCTCGTATTCTCTCTTTCTCGCTTTACATTACAGTTACTCTTCCCCCTTACTTTGTTGTTTATTACTTATTTTCTTTCACTTTCCCTCTCCTTTTTTCACTCCTTTCTTTCCCTATCATTGTATTATACTTTTCTTTCGTGCTCTTTCCACGAACTCGTTTATTCTCTCATATGTGTTATATAAAATCTTAGTTTCATCGCTACTCTAGAAATAATACACATGAAGACATAATAGCTGATTTTATAACTCGAGCATTGCAGTTTATTTTCCATAGGTTTGTATGAGTGCTCTTGACGAGGTCGGAAAACAGTTGTTATTACTAATGAAATTACTGGTTTGCAAATTTTTTTATCCCTCTTATATATGCAGTCGCATTCGTGGCTTTACTAATGGAAGTATTACTTCTCTTGCGGAGTTTTAAAATAAAATTTTTAATTCTCTCGTTGTTCTAATCGTTTAAGCCGCTTAGTAAGATAAATCTCCATATGAAAATCAGAAAAAATTTCATTTTTATTTAAATATGGTCATTTACATTTTAGTAAAAAATGTTGTTGGTTAGTTCAACTAAACGAATTAACCAATTTTATTAAATTCAAACTGAAGCACTGATTTAATTTTGTATTAACTAAATATTCAACTATTCAAAGGAATAAAAAAATGTAAAAAGAAAAAACTATCGATTTACTCCATCTTAGAAAATCCTATTCCATCTTCTTCACAACCTTATTTCATACTCTTTTGGTCTCTTTCGGTATATTACGTATACATGATACGTCCAGTGAGCGTGTAATGCTTCTTTAACAGATAAAATTCAAGATACATACATAGCTATATCGTGATGAAGGAAGCGCGCGTTTTCTCGACAAACATCTTCAGAGGAAACTCGAGAGAGCTTGCGACCACTTCTTTCTGTCTCTCTCTATTGTCTTTCTCTCTTTGCTTCGTAAATGAACCTTTTTATAATGACACCTTTCAATTGACTTTTTGACAATTGAAAAGGTGCTTTTGACTACGATAAACATGGACAAAAGGTACGTCGTCGAGAACATTAGGATATTTAAATATATTTTTATTAAATATAAATCGCAATAATTATTATTTGAAGTTTTACAATTCCGTTGCATCCAATCAATTTTAATCGAAAATATGTTTCCAGTAACCGAAAAACTTACTTTATCTACGAGTTAATCATTTTTAAATCCTATTAATTTTAGTAGCCTTCTTTAAATTCTTTACTTTCTTATCTCTTGTATCTACCGTATATTGTATCTCTTTTCTCGAGCTTCTTTTCAGCATCGGCCTATTTGCCAGTCAGCTATTAATGTCACGTACTTTATTGCCATTTAACTTTAATTTCTTATCCATGAAACTCTCTTCCTACTCTATTCTTTCATTTCGACTATTATTGTTATGCCTTTGCCTGATTGTTTTCATATCGCCCTGAATCATTTTTTTTCTATTTTCATATCCATGCCCTTTACCTATAATCCCGGAATAATAGTACTTTATATTCTTTCATTTCTTTTCTGCTTAAGATCCAAATAATTTCAGTCTCAGCTCATATTGCGGATACTTTTATTATTTCACTGAAATTATTTTACTTTGTAATAACCTCTTTCTCTCAGCTCCGTCCGAGTTACAATTTTCGCCGCTTTTTTTCCTTCTTCTATCTTCCTCAAAGGGTCCATTATTTCTATATTACAGTACTTATTATTCTATTGGCCAATTTATTGTCTTATAAAGTTTAATACTATTAAGTTCAGACGTACAATATGATTGTCTCAATACTGTGAGCTTTTCTTTTCATAAATTATTAAAAGTATTTTACCATAAATAAAGAAAATGGTTATCACTAGATGGTATAAAATCCCACATAGCCGAATTTTTCATTTAATTTTAAATTGGCTCTTCGTAAATCCATATATCTTAACACACATGTTGGCAATGTCTCCGAAGCTTCATCTCGACATTCCAACACGTTTTAAAGAAAAGCACAAAACTCGACGCGCGACTCATCCACCATTCCGCACGCATAAAGTCTCCCGTCGACACACCGAACTCTCGCCCAAACACCCGTTGCTGCACTCCCCAACTTTTCACTGGGGGGGAAAAAAAAAGAGCGATGGCAAATGAAAGAAAGAGAAAAGAAAATAGCGTATAAAACATTTTTATATCTCGCACGTTTTCAGCGTCGCACACGTTTGCACTTGGCTTCCCCGTCGTGGATATACATATACGTACGTGTATATGTGCATAACGGCTGACACACGCCACGTCCGTGCCCGACTAAACTTTTAGCTCGATCGCGCGTGAAAATAACATTAGCGCGCCAGTATATATTTCCCGCAGTCATGCCACAAGAGAGACCGCGTATATATACGTACGTGGATCTCATGCCAAACGCCGGATAGACGGTGTACAATTGGAGATGTCTGCGCGCGGCAATGTTATACATGTGTACGCGCTTCTTATGCTTCGAAAGCCGTTCGAAGCTTTACGAGAGTGTCTCTCGTGGTGGTGTCTCGCCGTTGTCGTCGGGGCTGAATTGGAATAGATCTCGCGGGACTCGACGAGGAGAATCGTGAAAAATATCTCCTATGCAAATTATGCGAGGAAGCTGTTGGAACAAAGTGGGTGCCGGTGAGAGAGCGACGTGTTAGAGTTGCTGGTGCGCGACTAACACGTGCGTCCCGTTAGCTGGAAAATAAGTGTGACACTCTTGCCTCGGGAATAAATTTTCTGGCTTATGTTTTTTTTTTGTCGTTCAAATTCTCGCGGCGAACACTGGTATATTGCATTTGAAAAATCTAGGAAAAATACTTTGCAAAAAGTAAGCTGAAAACAGCTGACATGACTCTGATGTTGTTAATATACATAAAATATTGGAAGAGCTGGGCTTTATCTTATTTCAATTCCGAACTGCAGTATATAATACGTTTCGCGCGAACACATTCATTCGGAGGGGTATGAATCCGACTTATATAACCGAAAGCCAAGAATCCCAAATAGAAAGGGTTGAAAATTGTACCGGCTGCACCACATCATTGTCCACGTGTAATCGCACACTGAGAATGCAATCTTCCAAAGTACCGATAAAAATCCAATGTCTGAAACTCGTATAGCCCAACTATTCGCGGCAATTTAATAAAAGCGATCCACACAGTAGTTGATATTCTGTACGTCCACGTGGGACAGTAATACAATCCGCAGCGAAAGAAAGATGCGGTACAGCAGTAGCTCGCGCATCAGGTCAAATCTAGAGCGCGCGCGAAACTCGTCGGCCGGCAAAACGTCCCGATGATAGCGCTCGGAAGCACCGAGTTATCATCCCGGGGGCTCGACACAGTCTCTCCGCCCAGGAGAGCCGCGAAATTGTGCACAACGCGACGGTGCACACCCGGAGCTTACATGGAAATAATATACCCGTCGAGGCTGAGCACGCGCGTGTACCAACTGACTCTCTCTCTCTCTCTCTCTCTCTCTCTCTCGCTCTTTCCACGTTCTGGTGCAGTTTATTGCCCGAGAGCAAGATTTATGGGCTGCTGCCGCTGCCGCCGCAAAAGCTCCTCGTCTTCGTCCTCCAGCTCCTGCGTGTGCACGCGTCTCTCGTGCCCGCGCGTGTATATATATACACCTTGTTTATACGTGCACGCTCGTTATATACGCCTATATCGTGTGTGTTGTGTAGAGATTTTGGTAGCGCGGATGTTGCGGGAATGTCACCGCGAAACGATTATGAATAGGCGACGGAAATGAATTCTCTTGGGTGTTGGCCAGGAAGGATGCGCCCGTCAAGGTTTCAGCCGTTGCTGCCCACTCGCGGTACGCGTCTTTTTTGTTTTCGACCGGCTTGCGAACAAGCGGCTATGAATAATATCGATAACGCCCGCTTTTTATCGGCTGCTCGTTCCCTTTTTTCCCCTCACCGCTTGTCTTTTACTTTTTTTTTTACTTTCTAAAAACGTTCTCTCGAAAAATAAAACACCTCGTACGCTAATGGAATTAAAATTTTGCAGCAAGGGTTTTTAAAAAAAAAATATTCCAAGCTTTTTATCTCT
Source organism: Megastigmus dorsalis (assembly GCA_900490025.1). NCBI lineage: Eukaryota > Metazoa > Arthropoda > Insecta > Hymenoptera > Megastigmidae > Megastigmus > Megastigmus dorsalis. The sequence goes on along the minus strand of UELU01138472.1, from coordinate 30,041 downwards.
CGTATTAATTTGAATGAATTTCGATTTAACATATATAATATAAGAAATTGACTTAAATCGTTATTTTTCTGATATAAGAGAGTTTCCAGGAGAGAGAAATGTAGGAAATAATATTCCGAGATGGGTGAGTTTATTCCCTCCTCTCGCATTATACAAGCAAACGAAATATTATATCGCGGGCACAGGCGCTGAAAGAGCTGAGTCGAGCGCGGCCGCTTACCATTTGCCCGCGTCTGCACACACAGTAGTGTATGCCGCTCGACATATTGGCTTTAGAACCCTGTATGCGGGTCTCTGTTTAATATCTTGGGGAGGCCTACTAAGCCCTACCTGTTATACTGCACCGAGTGAATTACGCCGATATAAAGCAAAGGGCAAGTTATATATCCGTAAGATGTGAACCCCATAAGGCGAAGTTTATTGCGGGACCAACGGCACAGATGCCACATGACTGCTGGATATATAATATGTATATATAGATTGTTTTTAAATTTGCGTATAGCAACCGACTAGCGGATAAATTCAAACTTGCACTGTTTAGCCCGCGGATACAAATAATAAAAATAGAAACATTTGCAGAGCTAAATTTTAGCCCCTATAAAGAACAGTGTATTACTTAGTAGAGATAAATTTTTTTCGGCGTGTATCCCACGTTTTTCGTACATCAAATACAACATACCTATTAATCGAATCAATTCGTAATAACATTACAAGAAACGACAAAGCCCCTGCGAGTATCTGGACCAACATTTTTTTCCCTTTAATTCACATGCGCGATAAATCTCCGTGTCGGCAACAGTCTGCCAATTTAAAGTTGAAATCTCCGCAGAGCAAGTCGGGCGTAGAGCAGCTCTTCAGCTGTCTATATCCAGGACCCGTTGGACTAGACCCGGTTATCCCCCGCAATCCGAGGATTCAGCGCTCGTCGCTCGCGCTTACATATATTGTCCGACCGAGTCCGGCTTGTTTCACTTACGGTCTACCTTGCGCTATACTTTTTTCCTTTCCTCCCGTGCGGCTCGTCGGGTTTTCTCGGCACGCGTTATGCGGATTACTAATGGATCGATTGGAAATGCATGCGGTGTTTGTGCAGTGGATCGACTCTTGGAATTATAAAAGGGAATGGCTGTATGAGTATTTCGGATGACGAGTATCGGCCGGTTTCGTTTGCGGCGGATTTTGGTAATGTTTCTGCTATTGCGTTTGCGGCCAAAACTGTACGGTTCTATAAACTATTTTATTTTCATGGCTTTTAAAAGAATCTTATGATTATCTACAGTTGAATTATTGTTAAGTTGAATAAAATGTCTTCGATTCTTTTACAACTAATAAAAACAAAATAGAAATAAAATGAATTTAATTGTTTACAAGTTGTTCCAAACTTTATTCATTACAATCATCATTTAGGTTAGAATGTAAACAAGAATTAACATACACACAATTATATTTGTCAAGAAGATATGATTATGTCTTTTAAATTCACAAAGTAATCTAAGAATTTGAAATCCAAAGCGACTCGGATAATCTTTGAAGAAATCGAAAAAAAAAATAATAATAACACGGGGTCAGATTTATATTTCTCGGGAAAGCTCTCATCCCTTCCTTCTTATCTGTTGTTGGCAAATCCCGCGAGACAATCCAGTGCCAGATTGATTGAATACAATTTAAAAAAGGGGGAAAATATTCGAACGAGTGTTTCATTTCAATCGGATGGCTCTACGTGTATCGTAATCTGTACTTCAGGGACTCTCTCGTTCTATAAGCTTGTGTACGGGTGCAGCATCCCTTACATAATCGAATATAAATATAAATATGCACAGATGATTCAGCGTGAATCAATAAGCGAGTGCAAGTCACAGGTAACATGTATTACTTCGTTTGTTTATTCAACAACCGCGACTTCAATATTCAAGTATATAGCTATGCCGAACTCGTGCACAACATTGTTGAAACATATATATCTCGATCACAGGCGCGCACAAATCCGCGACGACGGTAAAGTAACATTCCGCGAGAGCGTCGGCGAGACAAATTCACTTTGAATCCCAAAGCAAATAAGCATACTCCCTGTTTTTGTATCGGGAAAAATGTTATCGCGTCACGTTTCTACTCGCGACTTTTCTCTCTCTCTCTCTCTCTCTCTTTACCAACTCGGACAAGCATTGGAAACGAAGCGAGAATCGCGGAGTTTTTCCCTCCGCGGAAAAAGCCAGTAGCGCGCGCGTCTCGCAGGGCGTATATATGGAGCTCGAATTTCCATTATCGATATAGAAAGTTTCGAAATCGAATGACTCGCCGAAAGAATCGTGTCGAGGCCGCGCAACTTCTCCATGCAGCGATGGCATGTATAATACATATTGTTGGTGATCGTCATCGATTTTCGGTACGAGGTACCTTCCCCCCCTCCGCTTAATTGCTTTATTTTCGCGGGAGTAATTCGATACCGGAATATAAGTTAATTTGCCCTCGCTTCGCGATGGGGGAACCTTTGTTGTGCGTGTTGAAAAATGTTTGTTTTAAAGTTTGTAAATCTCATTAGGACAAAGTAGAGGCATTAATGAGAGTATTTAGATTCAACCGAGGCTAATAGAATAAAGTTATTCGTAAAAATTGTATGAGATGAGATGTTTGAGGGAAATTAAATAATTGAACTGACCTTTGACAACAGCTTTATCGAATTTATTACGAATATAACGAATAATTTAATGTAATCGAGCATTCTCTTCAAATGAATTTGCAGAATTGATTGTTCAGTTATCTTTGTGGTTGGATTTCACGCTGAGAGACGCTGCAGTGCAAATTGATTCGCAAATTTTCAAATCAAAACTCATCCAAACTGTTAAATATTCATACGCCGCCATAAAAAAAAAAACATAAGTTTCCCTTTTATTCCCGCGGCCTCGGGTATTAAAATATAATTTGATACGGCATTTACATATATATTAAATAAATATGATAATGAACGATAGTTTAACGATAAAACTTCGGTGGGAAAGTTTTGTCCGGGAGAATTTCGGGAAAATTCGTTGTTTCCGCACCGCTCGTTGTGCCAAAGTCCTGTCACATACGTCCCTTCCCTTCTTTCATTTTGCCCTCCTCCCGAGTGAAAATAGCATCGCAAATGTATTCGGTGCGCGAGGACGAGTTGTCGAGAGCGAGGAGATCGTGTTAAAGGGGAGCCCGCGTACGCGCGTCTCGAGATAAACATTTATTTCGTCTGTCAAACGATCGTTTCCGCGTTAGCGCAACAGTTCGCAGCTAATTTCCGAGTGCGTATAACCGGACTTTGGCCGAATTTGCTTACATCGCTTCTTTGATTAACCTTATTGTGAATTAGTGCTTTGCCAGCGCTCTTTGTATACCTAGCGATAGTTCGTCATAAGAATATAAGTTCTTTTTAAGAATCATATTAATAACTACCACACCGAAAGGATTGTCATAGAGCATTGCAAAAATAATATAATGCTACACAAATATATAATTGAATTAAAAAAAGTAAATAAATTTGGTCGATCACAATATCACGACTGATAAGATTAAGACGTTATAATAGATACCGTTAATCGACGAGGATTCGGAACCGTTCCTGCACACCACGTTATATCCGGTATGGACTATCGCTCGCTTCTTTATATTCATCCTCGTCCATCTCCTGCAACGAGATCGTCGATAAATCATTGCCTTTACTTTCAAAAAGTTTCGCCACCAGGCATTATCGTTGTCATCACTCATCGTCCAACCGCAGGACACTTCCGCATTCAAAGTTAATAGAGGATGGCTTTAAAAAAAGAAGAAAAAAAAACCGCTCGTGGAGGGGAAGCGAGCTTTTATGAACCCCTTATAATTTATCCAGACTCGTTGCCGCAAAATGAAAACTCATCGATTTCGTACACGCGCATGGATGACATTTGAACACGAGATCGAGTGACGATAGCGAATGGAAAAAAAAGTCATTCTTTTGTTTTCTTTATGATCGACGTATATATACGGACAATGAAATGAATGAAAGTAAATTACTGACGTTCGTTTGAAAATTCAAAAATATATACGTAGTGCGTGTCTCTTTTATCTTATTGATCGCGTGGTATATTTGGAATTTTTTAAAAGATGGACTTCGGAACATGATGGAAACTATAGGGTGAAAAATTGAAAGGACAATAAAAGATGTGCAGTTATTTTAAAATATAATATGTCTAAAGTATATTTATGTATAATTTTGTATAGTAAGTATAATCGTATTCATTCTTATTCTTCTAAATAAGTAACGATTTTATTTCATACTCGTACTCATAAATTAATTATATCACCTTTCCAAACACTTTGAAAACTTAATGAAACCTATTCGACGAAATCGACTAATGATCTCGAAATCGTTAAGCGCACTGTTGATATTTATATATACTGCACGTTACCTATATTAGTCAATTAACGAAAACATAATTTAAAGAATACGATCCCCGTAAACAAGTCGTTCGCAGAGCGATACGTTTCGGTCGTTAGGTCCGCCAAAGCGTAACGTGCGGATATAAACGAGAGAGAAATCGATTGGGAAAAACGAGGAGCACCGTTACATAACAGGGAATGAAAAGGGGGGTGGCAAGGGGAGGAGAGGCGGAGGGGAGCGTCGGACAGAAGGTATCGAGAAAGACACGGCGGAAAATGTGCTGTAGGAAACAATGAGGCGGTGAAGGAGTAGGAGGAAAGCTTCGTCTGCGGAAACGTTACGGTACACGGAGAGTCCAGAGAAATCGAACAAGTGAAAGGATATAAAAATAAAAGGATGGACTGCAGGGAATGGTGGAGATCACAGAGAAATATATGAAGGAATTATAATCATGGTAGGGAAACACGCGAGGGTGACAGGAAAATGTTGAAGGGGGGAGCTAAATTTTTATTTTTCAGTGAGTTTCAAAGACGAATTATGGTATTAAAATAGTTACCGAGCAGAATTTTATGCTCTTGAAATAAATAAGTTGTCATACCGTATATGATTATAGACACTATGCGCTATCGTGTACGGCTCGCCGAGTTCACGTCCCGATCTTCTCCGCTGAAGACGATTTTGGACTATCGAGCTCAATAAAGAGATTATCTTTGCGTCCACGCGATCCGCCAATTTCCTTATATCCTTTTCCTTCCCTTCCCATGACCGCAGAGCACCAGCCAGGACTCCGGTCGTCAGTAAAGAGACAGAGATAGGCCATTGTCACCTGCAGCAGAGCAACCGGAGGACGCAGGCGGAGTTCGAGACCTTCTCAATCAGCGTTGGGTTGCAGACGAACATCCAATCTGCGTTCGCTTGGGATGCCAGCTTCACTGCAGTCGCCAAGAAGAAGGCTGCAATCGAGTTCGAGGAAACGGACGTTTTGGAGACGATCGCCCATCTTCATTAAAGAGCTTGGCGCTTCGGTGGCTTTGCTCGCCGAGTCTTCTTCCTTACGAGAGAGATCCTCCCCTCTCCCTCCTCTCTCTTCCCTAGGCGTACAACAAGTAGTTTATTATAGTTCTGCTTTATGGCTTTACAATGTACTGATAGAGAAATGTATTTATTTTATGCAGTGATTTTATAGAGTGGTTAAAGATAAACATAAACTAAAGTTACGACAAAAGGAGAAATCAACTGCGCGCATGATATCCTTTATAAGCATACGTCAAGTGGATGCAATTAATAAGTGTCAAAAGAGTAATATAATATTATATTACAATTAAAATAGATTAATCGAAAAACAACAAAGCATCCGTCACATACATTCACATTATATCCAGCTCAATAACGTGTAACATCCGTCAGAACGGAAAATCACAAATAAATACCGGTCTAATAAGGTATGGTCGTATTACAATTAATTCCAGTACAATAAGCTAATAGATATCACAAAACAAGATTGTCTAGCCAAAGAGAGCGCGTCATCGACCGAAGAGTATCAATTTCTTCTCCCTGTACAGAAATAAAATCCAGCAACGACAATGCAGCTGCCGAGTACATCGCATATAAAACAAACGGCGCGGCGTATAACGCTGACAAAGCTCTCAATCGTATCGCCTATACCGTACAGGGCGACTGCACCTCCGTTCACGACTGAACTCACACGAATACATCCCTTATTCAAGAGTGTAACCTTTACATAAAAAAAAAAATATGGCGCAGAGGATAACGGAGTTAAAGTGAGCCACGGTTCCCTAACACAAACAGTTCGTGACGATTCGAAAGCTCTCACCTGCGTACACACACCTTTTACCTACCATTGCACTACTGGTAACCACAGAGGTTTCACCATCCCCCAAAAAAAGCGAACAAAATGAGCTAATGAAACGAGACGAATGAAAAAAATGCACTCGGAGAGAGAGAGAGAAAAAAAATTGGATCGAGAGAGGGGAAAAAACAGTATGCAGTCGGGCGATAGGACAATGCGACTGCTATGCACAAAGGAGAAAAGGGCGATGGAATTCAGTGCGTATAGAAATGCGTGTGCACGTCGCAGGGTGAAATATATATACTAGTGGAGCGAGTATTTCTCTCGCTCCCTCTCTCACGATTCAATCGCATAATGGCCGGCTAAACAAAACTTCGGATGCCGCATTGACACGAGCGTCCACTGCTGCGGGAATGAGAAATGCAAGAAACAGATAGAGAGAGGATCTTTTTTTTTCGCAATATCGAGCTTTTACGCTCTCTGTCTTTGTTTCGCGGAGCTTTGAGCGCGCGATTCTGCTGGAAAAATTGTGCTCGAGTCGAGCGTACAGTGGGTGTAGTGTTTTTTTAGCGCCGCGAAGAATTCGTTAAAGGAAGTTTCATACACGTGTAATGTCGAGTAATTTCAATTGGACTTTGTTTTTATTGAGAACAACTCGATTAATTAGTAGGAAGAGGGAAATATTGGAATGAATTCATATATTATTTGTTGCGAGTAAATAAGATTTTATCGGTGGCGCTAATGTCACGTATGAAATTCGCCATCTTGCACGAGCATATTTTATACTCGATATCGATGAGACTGCGTGTGTATTTTCAGCAGGCTTTGGAATAAATGCATTCATCATCCATTTATATTGATATAATTAAATCTTTTGGTCGAGTTACGATTGGTAATTTACACCAATTAAATGAGTACGTAAATAAATTGATGCAACGCGTCAGATTATAACATAACAAAAATGAATACTTACTAACGAATTTACATACTCGCGTGCATTATTATTTATTCAATTCTGAAAATATTTCGTAATAAACTACGTGAAATTACCGACGACAAACTGACTTTAATTATAACGGCTCGAACTCGACATGGTGATTTCAACAGCCTCGGAAATTTGGTCAAAAGTTACGTTTATCGTGATCACTACACATAAACTAATCACGACCAGCAATTATAAATCAAATGGTTGACCAAATGAACTCCCTTGCGTATTAAATGCACAGCTGCGATCGGAGCGCTCGCACGTGCGCCTCGAATTAACCAAATTTAATCCAAATCTCGCGGATAACAAAAGCACAATTTGCAGAGAGAGAAAGACAGAGAGAGAGAAAGAGAGAGAGAGAGAGAGAGCGTAAAATAGAATTACGTATACACAAACGCTCAATTAAATTCAAACGAAATGAGGCCGATGTTTACGAACAAACATTATGCTGTTCGTCGATTGCATAGACTAAAATCTATATTTCACCGGGAATAGGATGTCAGAGTGTTCCCCTTCTCGAATTCCTAATACAATTTCTATTTCCAAAAAATTAGAAAAACTATAAGTTAGGTAAGCCTTATATCGTGCATAGAATATTAATCAAAATTATAGATGCTAAAAGTTACTTAAAAAAATACTTAAACACTTTTTTGTATTAGTGCCAAACTGTCTCAAAAACGACAAATCATATCCATTTCAGATTGTACAGGTTCATTTATTATATCCAGCACTAGAAGATTCAAGGCCAAGGATTAACAAAGTAAATTTCTAAAAAAAAAATATAAATTTTTCATTGGTTTTCCCTGTACGCACTTGATACATCTAGCACATATATATATATATATATATATATATATCTCCCATGTTCTCATTCAAAAGCTTCCAACCCTTTACGCAAAGCATCGATAAATCTGATCTGGAAATCGATTTTAAGAGCATCGGAAGCTTCTACGATCCCTTACATCGAATATATATACGCAAGACCGACGACGAGAGTATAGGAAGTTGTGTGCTGGCAAGCGCAGAAGGCAAAGGCCGCAGAGCCGCAGGATTAGAATGGCAAATACGAGTATACGCCCACACGCGCGAGATGCGAGCCGTAGGATGGGACGAGCCCCTTAAAGGGACTAAAACCACGAGGGGTTTGCGGCTTGTTGCCCTCGTATACACACACACACACACACGAGGAAACCAATAATTTCTGAGTCACCCCTCTCTCATGCCAAACACGCGCGCACGACACTCGACACCTACACACACATATATACGTATGACAAAAGGCCTCTTCCGCTTCGTCCTTCAATATTCCGTGTGTTGGAGCTAAGAGTCGCGTTTGATGCTTATATACAGGGAGACTGTGAGTGTCGCGTCAATTAGCGACTGTTTTCTTTTGACCCTTTTTCGAGCGGCTCCTTCTTTTTTGACTGAACCAACGGGGGGTTATTAATGGAATGGAATATTTTTTTTTGGTTCACGGCGAGTCACTTTTTATGCAGTGGCTATAAAACCTCGTGATGTCGGTGCTTCACCTTTTTTCTCCGCTATAGAGTGCGAATTTTTCATTGCTATATGCGATAAATGTGTTTTATTTTGCTTCGTTTAAGAAACGCTCGATAAGTTAATTACCTTGATAATCTAGCGAGTGGAACTGCAATTTTAAAAATAATTAAAATCTCGAATGGTTCCGATACGAAGATTTTCCATTGATGTGTAACAGCTTTTCGCTTCGCTTTGCCTCTGGACAGTATACTCGGCCGTTCGCGTTTTAAAGCAATTTCTTTATTGCATTGTTTCAGAGGGATGAAGCGCGTATAGGAAAAAAAAACAACTAGGTGTTTCGTTATCGATAAATGAGATTTTTACGATGAAACTGAAATTCAATAAGAGTCTTTAGCGCGAAAGTAATTGGTTATCTGTGAGATCCCGCGCTTTCAGCTTTTTATGTAGCATGGGGTATCGATGTTGAGTAGTGATAAATTGAATGAGTGAGTAATTATTAATAAAGGTACAAGAGTATTATAGCACTCTGTTTTATTTTAGCATTGAATGGCATAACTTTTAATAATATTTATTATGATTTTATTTTAGCGATTGTCTTTCTCTTTATAAAGAAATTAAGATAACATAAAGGCGCGCATTATCTCCATCTATAAATGCAATGTATATTGCTTTTACAAATGATTTATGTGGTTAATAAAGTAAAATATCTTTAATATGAATAAATGAAAAAATACTGTAGCGCTTTATATTAATTTAATTTATGCAAAAATTCTCTACGTAAACGTGCTCGTGACGTACTTTAAACACTCGCTTTGCATACGAAAAACTTCACTTTATGCACCCTTGAAATTTCATGCCAACGGTATTGTACGGGAATAAAGAGATATCCAAGTGCTTTGCAATTCTAAAAGTTAAAGTTAAAAATAAGCTAAGGAAGTGAGTATTATCAAAATCCAAATGGTCAAGCTCAAGCGATTCACTTTGCGTAATCTCGAAAGCTGCTTATCAGCTTTGCTGCTCCGTTTTTTTATCCTCTTTTCGCGTATAACACTCGCCCTCGACTTTCTTTTTTCCACGCTTTACCTCGACCAATTGCTTTACAGCATTTTTTTTACCCGTACACCTCAGATTCGCAGTGTCGTATAACCTGGATGTAACCTCGAACATCTGACTTTTTTCAATCTGTGCGTATATGAATACTATAGAACTTTGTTCGTTTTTTCATAGATGCTCCTGCTTGCACTGAAAAATGCTTTTTGCAGATAAGAGGTTTATTGGTTTATCCCTTGAATTATAAATTTACTGGACTGCATGAGTCTTTATTTTTGGTAATTACGTTGAATAAGAATGTGCGGTAACAATGGATGAAGTTTTGGGAAAATTGTGCTCTTTGTTAAATTTCCTCTGTAGCACATTTTAATTTAATCGTTGCATAGCTCAATATCAATTTTCTCAAGTCAAAGTGTAAGTTTCCATTTGAATTTCACACGACATTTCACTGAGTAAAATTTATTCTGCGACTTCGATAATAAATGTTGATCGCTTTCACGTTCCTCCAACAACGTATCCCAGTCACATTTACTATTTGATTTATAGAGGAAATCCGAAAAAGCAAATTCGATCTTTCTGCTTGTGCGCCATGAAAATAAACCCGCGAAAGCAACGTTTGGTTACATAAGACGACTTGGAGATTCAAAGCACCGCGACGCTGCCAAATATGCTCGAACGAAAATAAACTTATCTCCTATGAAAATATCGGATTCTTTTTCAGTGGCGATCTTGCAGTGAAAAGATTCTCGCAACTCGAATGAACTGAAATATGAATATCGTCTTTATGAGTTATTACAAATGAAGTTTTCATTGCTCTACAATCTACAAAGCTTACATTATTTAAAGTGCATTATCAGTTATAAAGTTCCATGAAATACGCAATTTACAATGAATTCTTTTGATGCAATTTTCATGACGTTCGCTGCAGAGAAAAAGCCCCTCTCTATTCGCAGCATAAAAAGTTCCCTTCTCAAGCTTCTTAACAATTACTTTCCAGCATGAAAGAATCTCGAAAATAAAATTTCCATTTCACACCGAGTAATGCATTAATAATTTTTCACTCGCGCACAAAAAGCAAAGTGATCGTGATAAAGCAATCCTTGAAATCTAAAGCAAAAGTACTTATTCAAGAAAAGTGTAAATATAAAAAAGCTTCACGGTTCCTACATAAATCGCGAAAGGATATATAAAGCGACGATGATCGTTCGCTCAGAATCCAGTCTGCTCGAGAGTTCGCTACACACGTGACTGAGATGATGTGTGACAGGTCTCGTCGCCGATTAGCAGTAATATCACCGTGAATAACGCCAAGGCTTCCACATGCACACACTGTCATTTTCTCGCTTTCCACAATGGAATCCAGTGTGCACGGAATATATATACACGCGGATACTGAGGCACACGATCGTATGCGGCCTGTACAGTCTACGCGATACCAGCGGTCATTTCATTGGCCGGCTTGACTATATTCCATGCATAACTCCCTTTTTCGCTCCTGTCCTCGAATGCGCGAGAGCCTTGGAAAAGAATTCGCTGCATATCGCAATAAGGATCCTACTATGCACTGCTGCAACGGACTGGGAGAATTACATTTTATAAGTGCGAGCTTCTGTATCAAAAAAAGGTTTCGAATATTGCTTCATCCAAAAGGAAGCTTTGTGATGGCGAAATCAAAAAAAGTTTGGAGATAGCATTATAGAAGTATGTTTGGAACATCCAGGGAGTCGATATATGCTATTTTTAAAAAGTGTTTGTGTATATATTTACAGGAATCATTATGATTACGATACTTGTCGAAGTTTTTCTTTATTACGTCACGATATCTTTAACTTCAAAGATGACCGCGCTGCGAGAAGAATTTTCGGCATATTATATGTATTCTTTAAAGATGTACAAGCGATACTTGCTAGTCGAATCAGCAAGTAGGTATTCGAAAAATATTAGATAATATTACTTCTACGTAATATCTTATTCTTTATAATAAAACATTAACAACATTATTATTGATGTTACATAAGACATCTAGATGTCCTGTGATTTTCAATTACCGGCACGCAAATATTATTTCGTATTATAAAATTGTAACGCGATAAAATGCGTCGGAAGTTCGATTTAGATAATGTTTACCCTGTAGCCATCATAAATTATGTATACGACTTTTGTACAGCTACATGATCTTACAAATAATTGTAATAATCTGTCAAACAATACTATTATCTTAACTTTGTTTTTTATTTCCTATTGGAGATTGTTAAGAAAACCTATTGGAGAAGCGTTTCCAATACTATTGACGAATTGTTGGATACTATTTAAAACCAGTATTGTACTGCTATGTTGGAAACACCAGGTTGCAATATTTTGCAAACATTTTTACGCGGAAAATAACAGGTAAATACGTATTCACTTGAAGTTACTATTTTTCACAGAAAATAATTTGGCAGTAATTTGACAATTATATTTTATAACTCAGTCCTATTTTCAATAGTCAGTCTTATGCCACCGTGCGTAGTTCATCCATAGGTACAATCAAATTCAGTATTCGAGAATATAAATATAATAAAATAGTAAAATGATTTTAAAAAATATATTACTTTATGTTAACGTCCTAAATATCTTTTTTTATCAACTTGTGGAAGCTAAAATAGAAAGCAACGATCCATTGCTTAGAAGTGCAACCGATATATTTCAAGTAGCCGTAAGTTATTATTATATTCAGCAAATCTTTAACTTTATTTAAATAATCAGAAAATAATATCACAGGAAAAATTCATGAGCTATTGTTTCAAAGCGAAAACATCTTTGCTCATTATCAATGAGAGTACAGTTGATTCGTCATCCTTAAATTTCATTTTTCATCCTATCAGACCGATAAATCTAATTGGAGCAAATGAAAATAATGTCTTTATCAAACAAAAACGTTTCCAGAGGGTCTATAAAATAAATGAGACGCATTTCAGTAAACAGAATAAACCTGCAACAAGCGTCGCATTTATAGTATCATGTAATGCAACTTTTGCAATGTTATTAGCAGATATGAGAAATTCTATTTGGTGGAATCATGAAGCTCTTTTTTTAATAGTTAATTTGGATATCGAAAACAGTTGCCTAATGGCACATGCATTTTTGCATACAATGTGGAATTTTAATATTTTATCAGCTGTATATTTGTGTCGTACCGTGGACAATAATTTATTTTTCTATACTTACAATCCTTTCGGGAATTTAGCCCCGATATTTTGGAAGAACCTGCGGCATAGTCATATGATTAACGAACGTTATACGCTGTTTAAACATTTTATTCCTAAACCTTACGGGTCTATATTTACATATGGTAAGTATAACAAGTACATAAATTAATTTAATGCTGGTGAAAAGTACAAAAGGATTTGTATCGAGCTAATTGAAAATTTATTAATCATTAACAGATTCATCAATCTGCAATAATTTATATTTTGATAAAACAAATGATCTAAATGGCTATAATATCAAAGTCGGTAAGAGTTTATACTTAAAGGAGTCAATCCATGACATTCAAAATATGAAAATATGTAATTTTGCATATAGTGGCATTATTGAAGCATTGTCAACTCATTTAAATGCAAATATTTCTACAAAGTTCTTTAATAAGTTTGGTTTTATCAACGAACTTGGCGAAGCACAAGGACAGCTTGAAGAAGTATTAACTGGTAAAATCGATGTCACAACGACTGCATATTTGGCACGTGATTATTGGAAGCATCAATTATATCTTTATTATGAAGACAAAGTTCGAATTATATCTTTAAAGCGATTAGTTAATAATGCTGATATCCTCTTTTATATATTTGACTTAAAAATTTGGATACTTATCGTAATAATGAGCTCCACCTCCATTATTAGTTTGAAATATGTTCTAAAAGAATCAATAGTCTTAACTACTTTCAATTTCATGCGACTATTGGCCAATACTCCAATGCTAACGACACCCAAAAATCCAATTGGTAAAATAATATTCATAGTCGTTACTCTATTTGCTTTTCTAATCACATCCTCGATACAAAGCTGTTTAAGTGCATTAAATACTGTGCCTTCAACAGTCTCAGCCATAGATTCGATTGAAGACCTGATTAAATCTAATCTCACACCTATGGGAACTGCAAACCATCGTAATATACTGGAGTTTAGAAAGCTACTGGAAAGATTTCGTGAAGTCTCATCAATATCTGAGTGTTCCTATAAACTTTTAAAAGGCGATCGGATTGCTTGCATAGATGCTTATACAAGTGCAAGATTCTATTTTTACGAGAATGCAAATATTCACATATCAAAGCATAGTCTGGTCAAGCGATTTATGATATATGTAATTGCTTTGGACTCACCAATTTTTCACAAGCTTAATACACTTTTAAGAAGATTCAATGAAGGTGGATTTATTCATAGAGCATATATAAATAGAGATCTTTGTATTACTCATCGTTCTTTTAAAGAAGAATTAGTTGTAACTTTAAATTTAATGTTGAGCTTTTACATCTTATTTAGCGGATGGATATTAGCGACTACTTTTTTTATTTTGGAAATGTTCAATTTTTATATTGATTATTTTCGATTACTATTCACAATTTACGGTCGATCTTCGAATCAATAGACAAAAGTTGCATGAATGTGTGTGTGTGTGTGTGTGTGTGTGTGTTGTAAATTTAATTATTTAAATTTCTTGCTTTTTCTTTGCCTTTCAAAACAAAAGTTATTTAATAAGATTGAATTGCTATAAAATTATTTTTTCAAAATTTAAAAATAACTTATTATTAATATTTTAAAATTTTATGGTTTTGTTTGATTTTTTGTGTCATTTTTATTGGCTACTTATAGAGCTCTTTTAGATTAAGAACTTCGTAATTCCGTAGCGTTAGCGATATATGTATTATTGTAAAAGTGTTAACTTCGTTAATAAATAAATATCTACGCTTGTTTCGGCTTTCCCCTCAATTCCGTGAGGGTTGTTAGGTCGAAGCAAGTATCCTTTTTGTTTCCCGCGTAACAGTGTGTTTTATTTGACATCCCATCACTCACTTTCATTAATAATAATATTAAAAAACAAAGAGTTTTTAATTACCTATAATATGTATATTCATTAAACTTTATTCAGTAGTTTATGCATCATTTTAAAAATAGTATATTACACACCTAGGGAGGAAAAGTAAATATTCTTATTTACTTCCCATGGTGTGTATACTATTTTTTTGCCTAGCGAGGACGAAATTGCCACTGTCGCAAACCGGCCCCGGGAGAGAAAGTGGCACTTTCGGCCCGCTAGGCAAAAAATGTAATTTGAATGGGTTAGATTATTACTGATTAATTTATTTATAAATTTTTTTTAAATTATTTTAAATATAGATAATTCTTATATTATTTAAAAATATAAATTTTAAAGTATAAGTGATTATGGGTTTATTTATTTATGATATGTTACTTGTAGATTGGAACAAATCATTTAGAGGAAACTACCTATGTGCCAATGAATTGGCAGCGGTTTTTTACATCCGTATTATTATATGTCTTCATAAAGAGATTAATTGAGAATAGGTAAACATTTTATAATAATGATTCATGAAAATGAAAATCCTCTATTAATTGAAATTCAACATTGGTCAAAATCCCCCTTTTTACATTAATTTCCATTCTCATCGTGAAATTATCGAACAAAATATCGAATTTCTATTTTAGTATGATAGACGCTCGAGTATCTGCTTTATCAGCACCATTAAACTCACCCAACAATTGGGGATTCCGCTGCTGCTGTTGCTGCAGCGAAGCACGACTTATTATCGCGGCGAAATCCCTAAATTGTCTAACGATGTAATTGCGGACAACAAGCACGTTTCCCTGTAACGAAGTGTCATGATAGCTGAGAGTGTATTCAGCCGCACTCGTTTCTATTCCAATCGTCCTTGCGCTTAAACTTGGAAGCGCCCTTGCAATCACTCTGGAATTTCATTAAATATATATATTTATATAATAGAGGGAGTAACCACAAATTTTTGACCCTGAATTCTTCCGGATCACCACAAGGGAGACAAATTCTTGGAATACAGCGCTGCGAGAGAACACGTCGATATATACTTCCACACACACACGCTATAGCCACTCCGCGGATGCAGTTCGTATCGATTCGGCCGCAATCCTTCGTTTCCGATATAGAGAAAAAGTAAGAACTCGGTGTGTATGTGTGTGTGTGTGTGTGTGTGGGTGCGCTCGATGATTGTAACCCATGTATCGCAGTGATCGTGGAAAACGGATCCGCGGGAAATGCCGAGAGGCTCATTCGAGGGCGAGACTAGCTGCAGCCCGAATCATCATTGGAATCTGATTCTGTTTTATTTATCTGACCCGCGCGATACTTTCAATTTTCATGCGCTATTGGAGTTTTATCGGTAATACGCGCCTTTTGTGAGAAAATTTGACAATTGGAAACCATGCTAATTCATTTCTAGTTTCGACTCGAATGGCTATCATGTTCAATTGTAAATCGTTTTTTCTTTAATTTTAATTTTAAATGCATCCACTTTTAAACTAAAATTAATTTACTGCAACTATCTTGAATTATAATAGTTTCTGCGCATTTATTTATAAATACATTGAAAATCACAGTATTTCAATATAGAATTAAAATCATTTTTAGTATTTTCCTGCCTTCGGTGATTCTTTGAAACAACTTTTCAATATTGTATAAGCAAGCAATCTTTGTCATCTAGTTTCCGAAGAAAAAAAAAGCACTTTCAGCCAGAGAATACAATTTTCCTTCTAAAAGCAGACGCTATAACGACTAAATCATCTCGTTACATCCTCCCCTTATTTGTATCACGCAACATGAAGCTTGGTTGTGCCGAAGAATGCGCTTTTTCAGCCGTCCCTCTTACATCGGTCCATTCGATTCACCGCATCCATCATGGAACATTGACCGAAAGTAGATGAAAAGCTATATACTTCCGTGCTTTCATTACGCGTGCATAAAGACGTCAAATGGAAATGTCTGAAATGTGTATTTTGTGTGCACGAACAAGAGGAACGAGAGCAGTATAGTCAAGTGACTTGTGTGAAATACCATCAGAAATATTCCACTCGTACAATGCATGTCCGATAATTAAATAAACTCTAATTTTTTGTTACTCTACATTTGTAAATATTTACTATTAATAAGATTAACAATTGAAATCCATTTACTATTTTGATAAATCTAAAAATTAATTTATTAAATATTGAGAATGTATCGTCATGGGGAATTTTCTAATGAATTAATGGTATATATACCCTTACCTACAAAATCGCAACTCTTTTCAAAGTTAAAACTGTGTTAATGCATTATCATAATGAAATAATTCAACGCATTAATCACTTGAAAAGTTTTAATTAAAAAGCTAAAAGAATCAAAAATAACAGACAGATGAAAATTGACTGGGTCTAATGATTCTTCGAACTCGAGATCCTGCCACGTACAGCAAACGGACCGGTAATCATTTAGCGAACGTCGCCATTACAAAAAAAAAAACGGAAGCAGCAGAAAGTTATTCGCCTCATCAAGTAGATTACGCGTTATGGGGTGAGAAGAACCGCGCGCGGCGTGAAACTGAGGGGAATTAATTTTAAATCACCGCAGCCTGCTTGAGTTCCTATATATATAGCATCCGATGCCTTGATCCCTCTCGGGAGTTTGAGCGCTGATCAAGACGAATGACGGGACTTAATGAAATTTAGGGATTAAGAAAAATCGGATAAGTAATAATAAGCGGAGTATATTTTAAAGCGCGAGATGGTTATATATCTATAAGTCGAGCTGAAGCAGCGATATTCACTACATTTTTTTTTCGAATCCCCGGGGATTTTTAACTTTGATTTGCTTGGGGATAAAAAAAGAAAGTTTTACCCGTTACGCGAAAATGCTTCTGTGCGGATGTTAAAGTCTGCGCTGAAAGTTGGAATTATTCAGAAATGAGTTTTTGACAGGGGAGTCGTTTTTTAGTACAGACGGAAATGTTGACATTTTCGTAGCTGGTTTCACGGATTTTTTTCAAAATTAATTATCGCAAACGTAATAAAGCGATATTTTAAAATAAAAAACGAAACTTATTTCGCTATGCACTTAATTATTATAACAAATACTAATATATACGTGCTATATAGGAAATACATATTTTGTACGACTGCCACATAATAATTTTAAAACATTTTTACCATTTAAGTAAAGTATTAATAAAATCACCGCGTATTTTTTACATAGTGGTTCTGCTTTAAAAAAAAGCGTTCCTTTCGAGCAAAAGATCTAAATATCTCGCTTCAAACGAACAAAGTAAAATTGAGCAAACTATTTTTGCCAATCGCATTCACCGACTATATATGTATATATCATCATCCAATCCAAAATTGAACCGATTCGAAAATAAAGACCTTCATTCGCGCGAGCACACTTGGAAAAAGCATCACCTGTGCGGCAGTCAGACTATCGGAAATGGCATAGTATCACACACGAATCGATTTCTATATGGTGAAAATGTGCCGCTGGAAAATCGCTGGTGCGATTCGCAAAACCTCGGATTGCAGCGCAGTGTATATACCTTTCATTGCGATTGCGCTCGCTTATAGAAAAGACATTCATGAAATCGTTCCGATATCTCGGTTATCGTGTAATTATATTTCATTACGTTTTTTATACGACTAGTAGTAATTTATTGCAGCTACTCACTTTTTCCTCAAGATTGCGTAACTACAAAATATTGTACCATGTTTAAAGCAGCAGTCTCAAACAGCATCTTGGGGCCTATATAAATAAGATTTGCAACAGAATGACAAGAGTATAACAGTGACATTTACTAATGCCAGATTAATTGGACGACGCACGAATCTCAATCCAAACGCTCCATTCAAAAACAAATTAAGCATCTGATCAATAACTTGTACTTAAATCGCTTATAATAGCAACTCGTTAAACTCTCGTCTATTAAAGAAAGAAAAAAAAAAAGAGGGAGCGATCTAGAGTCCACGTCAATCCATCAAGCGGTGCGTAAGCCTCGAACGCACGGACTCGAAATCAAACCTAGATACATCGTAAACATCGGTCAAGCAGGCTTATACGACAGGGGACCAGATCTCGAGATGTCCAACTTTTTGTGCTACATACGCACGCGCCGCGTCGATCGCGCGAGGAGTCGCGATGTGTGTGCAGTCGGGAAATGAAAACGGAGAGAGAGAGAGAGAGAGAGAGAGGTGCGTAATCCCGTGTCGTCCGAATGCTCGCATCCGTGCGGATATATCGAAGAGAGCTTTTCGTTAGGACGAAGCCTAACGAATGACGTTTCGGCGTCGCCGTATATACACGCGGCGCAGCGATATCGACACACGTGCTCGCGCGGCGACCAGCCGATCAGCTTGGGAAAAACGAAAGGGGGAGAAAAAGCGTCAGTGGCTATCTTGTTGAATGATTGCCTTGCGCTCGAGACTGATGGTTCTCTCTGTCTCTCTCTCTCTCTCTCTCTCTCTCTGTGTGTTTCTCTTGTACAGTGAGGATGTGGTGGGAAAAAAAATCGAAGCACGATTAATTGTTAGCGCGGTCGCGCCGCTGGTAATAGCGACAAGATTAATTGCTAATGGGCGCGGCAATTATACCGTATGTATCTCTTCCTCTTCTATGCGCGCACTGATTTAATACAAGCGAAGGAGCTGTCTTTGTTTCGGCGCGATCTAATTAAACAGCAATTTCAGATTCATTATTTGATTACTACTTTCTTTTGATATGATTAAAACATTGCATGAATCATCAACATTTTTCATTCATCAATTACCCCTATTATTATTTAACAGATTCGAAATCATAAATTAAAATACTTAATATCGTTCCTTATGATTCTAGAATTTAGACGTTTACGCGTCGTCCAATGTGTATTTTGAGATCCCTTCCAAGGGATAGTACAATACTTACCCTTTTTCTACCATCGATCGGTCTAATTTATTTCGTGCGTCCGTAATGAAATGCTAACACTCCACGAGAGTCAATGCTGCGGTATTTTCCATTGGACCCATACAAGGAAAATAGATGTCCTCGGCGATCGAAATGTAGTTATTTTTGCTCTTTGTTTGCTTTGGAATTACATATCCAGCATTAATGAACACTATTCCTCGAAATTGTATTCTAAATGTGCAGGTATACGTTAGCGTCTTATATGACTTTATAATGAAGTATTTCTTCGGAATTGTTAACTATTTTAGCAGGTAAAACATGACTTTCGTTAGTATTTTTCTTATTTAGATGAAAAGTTTTGGAAAAGTTTGCAAACTACGAAGTTTCTTTGTACTATACGATAATGAAGCGATTTTAATGCTGGAAGATTTCATTTTTCAGTATAGAGGTATTCGAAGCATTTTAAAAGTTTACGGAATCGGGATTTGTATTTAAATTTTCTTATTTCATTCATTAAATTTATTTAAAACTTTATTTTTATATTATTTAACGTCGCTAAACTATTTACGCTCCCACTCGGTGCTAATCAACGACCGACGAACTTTAGTAATATAAATATCCAAACTTTGTTCGACTAAAACGAGATGAAAATTTAAATTGTAGGAAACAATTCTCATTCTTTTTGAAATATTCATTTTTCGTATAGGATATTCGTACAATGCAATGCGCATAAATGCTTTTTTATATTTTGTTAGTTAAAACAATGTTTCATTTAAATTCCATAGAATAAATTCACAAAGAAATATTTTCGTCAATTTATTAGCATAAATTGAAACATTTTTCAACAAAAATCGAGAAAGAAAATCACCCGCACAAACTAAAAATTCGAAGAAGCCGCAAAAGTAGGTTCGAACTTTATTCGTATACATCTCGGTTAAAGCGATACACTCGGTGTCTGTTCTGAATTTCGGGAAGAATTATACGCTCGAGCGCGGGAAACTTGTTTTCGGGAAACTTGGCAACGGCACCGCACCCGATACAAGTTTTGGTTCACACACTCTACATTGTTCTGCAAGGAAGTTAGTCTGCGAGGGAGTCTGGGAGGACACGCCGCTGCTGCTTAACGCTGCAAGTGTTGCTATTTAAAGCAACAACTGTAGTGGGAGTTGAGTCGATTGAGGAACTTGCGATGGACCTTAACAGAGGATATACGCGTAGCGCTAACCTTTGATTTCTTCGTAAAAACTGTACAGATTATTATTGTAGTCCCTGAGGGATGAAAATATTATAGTTGGAATAACTTTATGTTTATAGATTGAGACTGCACTGAATGGCAAAATTGTATCTAAGGCCACATTTTGAAAAGCAGCATATCGTAGGTATACCGTAACTCATGATTACCGATACAGAAGCATAGCTATTCGCAATCTTGGTGCTGCATACTTTAAAGAAAAAGCTTGTGCGATATTCATAAAATCCTCGTTCATACATTAAGTATACCCGATAAAAAGTACATTGGCTCGCAAAAAAAAAAGGTATATGCCAGTCGCAGGGCCCCGTTGCTATACTCGTGTATCAAACTTTATCGTTATTTTAGCGCATTGTTATCCGGGGGCTCGGTGTTTCGACCCGCGCTAGCGCTGCAACTTAAGAAAAAGCGCTCGCGCACAGGAACGTTTCTTAGCGACAGGGTATATACATATAGTGCAGCCGCGGGAACGATAATCGTCAAGATGTCCGGAGTCATTGCCGCTATAGTGGCACACACTATGGAGAGAGGGAGAGAGGGGGAGAGATCAGAGGCTGTGGCGCTGATGGCGTAGAGTTGTTTGTTTTTACGATGCTCTTTATACCGGCGAGCTGCAATCCTCGAACGCCAACCCCGGATTCGAGCGTTTAGCGACTAGTCGTCATTCTGGTCTGTCCCTATTGCTGAAGGAATGCCCCCCGCGACCAACAGGGACAACTTCTCTCTGTCCGAGGCGTATATAGTATATACTCTTAATGCCTCGGGTGTCATTAAGGAACGCGAAGATTAGGAGGTGGAGACTTTGCGGCTTTCTTTTTTTTTCTTTCTCTCCTCTTTGCTTATAGCTCTTCGCTTGATGCCTTGAGAACGCTGTTCTCACCCCTCCACGTTATTGATGGCTATGGGGTAGCTAATGGCTATGCGCTCACGATTACAATGACATTTCCGTATTTGATCTGGCTCTTGGTATTTCGTGGGCTCAGCTGTCCACTTTATTCTGCAACCATAAAAATATATGTTTCGGGCTAAGGACAAAATTGTTGAGTGTAATTGGAAGAAACGAATTCAAGTTATTTGCTGGATATATGCTAATTTTTAATTGGATGCGCCCTCCGCGCGCGTGTATTAGAGTGAAAAACATGTGTTCTTATAAGAAAAAGGATCCTTATCTTTACCAATTGCGCATTTAATATTTTCACTTAAATTATTCTATCTTATACTTATTTATTTATTATCAATTTACTGAAACATAAATAAACAATATTTTTACCTAATAAATAAATCTTTATCATTAGGTCTTTATACTATCTAGTAATGATTTAGTATGCATTTAATTAAAAGTAGATTAATTAATTTGGTTACTATTTCCTGGCATCTTGACTAATTTAAGTTATATACATGTAATATTAGTTAAATAGGTAAACAATTCTAACGATGGATGCAAACTTTTTATGTTCCAGTGAAAGCGCACAAAGAATGTGAACCGAATGGAACGTGGTATACGCATCCGGTGACGCATAAAGTCTGGAGCAACTACACGACATGCGTGAACCTTGTAGACCTTAGTGTAAGTAAATCTTAATAAACATAGAATGAATTACACTTCCATTATCTTCAATTTGTTATTCATTCGCATAACTGGGTAAAGTAATGAATTCGGTAATTATGCATTTCGTGCGCATGCACAAATTGAAAAGAACGTATGCAGGAGTTTTAAATTTTTCAGTAAAAGTTCCTTTGTTGATTTGGATCAATACAATAAAGTCATGGTATCCATTTGCCAAATTTATAAATTCTTATTTTATCCGATCAAATTTGATCCTAAACTAACCGAATTTCCATACATATGCTTTGGCGTAAATTCCGAACGATTTTGAGAGAAATAGCTAAAATGTAAACCCTCTTACTATATAACCAACATAAACTTCTTGACATGTTTACTCTCAGGCTAGAAATAATATTATTAAATTTGTGATATTCAAATTTTTGAAAATCCGCAAGTTTTATTTTCGCAATTTCAAGCTTGTCCCTAATAAATCAGAAAAATACGGATATACAAAAGAAAGAAAATATTCAAGCATATTGCTTACAATCAGAACTCCCAAAGGATTCGGTTTGGATTATTCGAGCGTTATTACGAACAATGCTATCACGTATGCGTGCACATGTTGATATATTCTAAAAGTTGCATACACAGTACACATATAATACCCCGAAAGCACACAATGTTCCCAAAAATCCCTGCAAAGAAACGCGTATAAGTAAATTGAAAATACACGCAATTCTAATTCCATTCAAATTTAATCATGATGTTTTCGTATCCCTTTGAATCTTGATCCATTTAAGCGAACAATGAAATAAGCAAATATATTCGAAGCTGTAGGAATAATATTTTCTCACACGACGAACACTACTTTTTCACAGTATCCCCAAAACAACAATAACAAAAAATCCAAAGGATAAATATTAGCTCGTGGAAGCTTAATAGAAACCGGCAATTTACAAGAGTCGCGCAAAAAAAAGCTGGTTCCGTTATCGCGTGTCGCGAAACCCGCTCCGCGGCCCAAGCCAACCATAATATTTTACTTAACACCGGTCGTACTGTGTATAGCCACTCGAAATTATTCCAGTCATCTATATACATGTATACCCGTGCACTGGACTCCAGGTTCAATAGCTCGCGGCGAGCTTTCCCTGTATACATATACATCGCTGTATATATAACACGTACATACATGTGCTTCGGGTCTTGTCAATATTTTTTTTTTCCAGCGCCGCACGATGTACGAGTGCATGTGCCGCGACTTCGTGCTATTAGTTTTTATGTACGTACGCCGGAGTATCGGATTCCTTTCCTTCATTCATTCATTCATTCCAGTCATATACTATTTTACTGGGAATTTAATTATAAAAGTGTTTTTCATGCTTTTTTTCATGATTTCTGTAAAATGTATCGCGAAGAAATATAGTGGAATGGACTTTATGACAATTTATACGAGACGAATTTTCCGTTTATACTGTACATATAATTCAACTGATCATTAAATTAAGCCATCAGACTTGTAGTTGATTATCTTGAAACCAATTTAAAGTGCTACCAGACTTGAAGAGACCTAATTAATAATTGCATTTTTACACTTCCTCTCCTTCAAAAGAATCTCGTTACATTTTTCCCATTTTATTTTCCGGCATTTTTCTTCCGCTGCATCTCATTACTTAAGTTGCGCCACGCGAAGCTCGCTACATGCTTTCACATTTTAATCTCTGAATCTACTTGTTTCCATTTCATTCTCGTTCTCTCACTTGTTCATTATAATAATTTTATAGAGTAAATTACGCATCACAAATTTAATCTCTCCATCGGCGCTCCACTAGCCTAACTTGGTATAATTAACGTGTAACTCTCAATGTGTTTCATAAAGTTCATATATTTTTCAGATGACTTTCACAAACAATTATAAATATTGAACTCCTCTGCATATATATCGAAAGCTGTAACGCATTTGCTTATCTTAATCGTGTACAGGTTATTAAATTATCTTAATTATTAAATTTACATTCAAACTCTGTCGCATCATCGGGCAAACAACAATTTAATTATTATGTTTGTTTCCGCAATTAATTTAAATCCAGGACTCAAGCATGGCGAGCGCATCGCTTTGTTAACACGGGCATAAATCTTACTTACATACCAATCCTGGGGCATTAATCATCGAGGCCCAAGTGGAAATATACATCGCGGTCATGGCTTATCGTTAGCGAACCATAGATATAACGAAGTCAATTCAAGAGTGCATTAGAAATTAGCTTATGTACACCGCGTCACTGTTTCCGTTATAATGTATAATTACGAGGGTAGATATATGGGCTTTAACGATATCCTCGCGAACTTTCAGGCAGCTCCGTACATCCGAATATAAACTTCGACATCAATATTGCATTCGTTACAAATACAGTGCTTCTGTTGCATTTATGCCATTTCCAGCTGGTCCGCACATAATGTCTGCACCATTCGTGACTATTCGTTTTTCACTTCTTTATATATATATATATATATATATACACGTGTATATATATCGGAGACTTATTCGACTCATATTCGATTTCTCCCTGTCCAATTCCATTAGGGGCATTAAAATGTAGCTGCTGCTTAAATTAGAGATGAGCGCGCGCGCACGTATACACAACAGGATTGATATTTGAAATAACAGCTACAGAAGCGTGTTTTAGAGGCTTCTATACACTGGAGCGTAGCGCAGAGAGGTATACATGCACGACTAAAAAGGAGATCGCTTTTTCAGTGGCGCCGACGTCGCTGCACGGCCGGCGATGTAGTAAAGATACGCGGAGCTTATTTTTGTAAGTAATACATGGAATTTCTGGGTGAGGGGAGAGCGGCGTAAAATTTTAGCGCGCGTATCCGTGATATATTTCTCTCCGCAGTGTCTAACATATGCAGTCTTGCAAATTCATTCGAACTTTTCTCATCTAGTGTTATTGGAAGGGCGAAACTTGCCAAACGAAACGATTAGTTGGCAAGCTTAGTATTTAGTGAAAATATTCGACCTTCGAAACCCTTTTCTCTTCGTACTTTCTTCACCGGTCAGGTCAAACCCATATCGCTTGCTTCATTCGCATCCCCATATCGGAAAGCCATCACCAGATGTACCCATAGACAGTGCGCTCGATGCGTTGGGAAGGATCTATGAAATATTCAAGATATAGCGAGGAGTAGCAAGGTCTAGCGAAGACTAGCGAAACGCGTATTACACAAGGCCCCGAACATACGGCCCTCATCTTCATTCCTATTTTTCTCTCACTCCCGACATAAAACTTATGGTATAGTATAAGATGGTGGGTGAACGTATTATATAAGGTACAGCGTGTCGCAGGGCTTTGCGGGATATGTAACTGGTCGCACATGGGGCGTTTTTCAGGAGCATTCGTGCACTTTATGAGTGGCTAGCCCTCTTTATGTGGCTGCTCTCGTGTGTGTGCGCTAGCTGACCGCATTTTGTTTCGCTCTCTCTCTCTCTCTCTCTCTCTCTCGCTTCTTTTTTTTACCGGTAGTTTCGTGCACATTTTTTTGCAAATGTTGCACCCGCTGGAATAAGGTCATACGCGGGCTGTGGTGGTTGCGGTGGGATTAACTGCCTTTTTTTAATTATCTGAAAAATTTTTTTACACACATACCGCGGTCGCGTGTAATACTGCCGAGTAATAAAGTTGTCGCGCTCCTATTTTGTACGAATTAGCGAGAATCAGTGCTGAAATTGTAAATATTCATGGGTGTTTTGCAGTTTCAAGCGTAATATTCTACTTTATACATGTGTAAAAGACGAATACGTAAAAAGGTTTATTGATAGGTTGTATAAATCTTTATGAACATTGATATCATATATATATATATATATTCGCATTTTACAAAAGATTAAAATTCGTGTTTTATAAAGTCTGAAATAACGATTATATATTTATCTACAATTGTATATATATATATATATATATATATAGTTCGTATGCCGTCCTTGCACTACAGAGTCTCACCGAATCGATACATACATTTTATAAACGCGGCAAGAATGGCTTCCTTATACTGCCAATACGAGGCGAAATGAAATATTTACCCGTTACGTCGAAGTGCAGCTGCGGCCTTACGAGGAAACTGTCGTCAAACACCTGCAGCCAGGAGCCCCGGAGCATTCGGATGTAATAGTCGAACACGCGGCTACCGTCCGGATTCCAGAAGTGCCGAAGCGCATCTTGTATCCTCCTCCCCCCTCCCTTACCTCGGTCCATATACCGGAGAGTCATCAATGTCAATTTTCGCAGAGGCTCGCCTGTACAGCTCCGGGATATATAATAGACGATGCTCGACCTGCGACCTGGTGCACAGTACGTTAACCATATATAGCAATACTGCCAAAGTTTCACACCCTTTATTTCGCAGATAAAGCCCTTGATGTTTATTGACTGCACTCGACGCTATATCGAACGCTCTCTACGCTGCGAATTACGATTGTTATCGTTCGGTATCTTATGCAGTAGTTGGGATTGCGCTAAACATCTTTATGGCTGTGAATTTGGAAATCTACTTTTTTTATCGAAGCGTTTGGGCCGAGCAAATTATCGAAATGTAAAATTATGAGATATAGATGTATATAATGAAGCTTTTATTCATAGCAGCAAGCATCGCGTCCTCTAATTCCCTGATTATCCAAATCACAAATTGAACTGTATTAATTTGTCAATCATGCCATTATACCAAAATGAATCAAGACCCACGTAGCCTCATAACCAGAGCTTTCAAATCCAGAAGAATCGACTTTCACGTACGGCACAAACTCTTTTCCTTATATATTTCGCGGCAATTTTCACTCGGGTCTGACAAGCATGTAGCACGTAATCGCACAAGGCGCACCGCAATGGGAGCACGCTGGGATGTCGGGACGGGCGACGACGACATTAACTCAATTAACGGCAGCTTGTACACACAGCCGTATATAATGCGTCGTCCGAACGGTTAATGGATCGACCGCACGCGACTCCGATAATCACGATAATGGCGCACCGCCGGAAATTAAATGTCTTATAACGGGTACAGGGGGAGTTACCCTTCCCTATACCCACCTCCTCCTCCTCCTACTCCATTCGGTACCTGTTAAATGTCTGCTGAATATACGAGGTGTGCGAGCTGGTGCGACGAGTGTGTTTTCGAGGGGTGAAAAAATGGGTTGTGCAACGCTTGCGCAGCTTCTCGTATATATTTCTTGGCTGAGATTCCCACGTTTTCTCCGCCCACCTATAGATGTGGCTTCGACCAACTTTTTCTCTCCCCTTGCTTTCGAATGGATTTTAGAGAGCCATGAATTTTCTTCGGCTATCTCTCGCTTCTGTGTTTGAAGATTACTTTTATTCGGTTACCTTAATGTCCTTTTCATCGATTTGAGAAATTCGTTTTTTTTTTATAATAATGATGCATGTATGATAGATGTAATGGATTAAATTGAATATTAGATTACAAAAATTATTATGGTTTTTGCATAGATTTCTGTATTAAGAATCTATATGTACACTACTATATTGTAACTATTACAGCATTTCTTTGTATACACTGCACGTCCGAAAATATCCTCGTCAACTTGACAACATTATGAAAAAATGTTCAGCTTGCTATATGCAAACTCATTGCCCTTTAATAAAATCATCCACGCAATTAGTAATGAGCAATTGTATGGGTTATTAATTTCCAAAGCCATATCAAATTACGAATTTACTCGTCCCAACAACATTACCTCGCCACCCCAAACTCGTCTGGAACTTAAAGCTTTCTTCATTCTCTCTGCGCCCGTACTCCTCTCCTTTCTCTCTCTCACTCTTTGGCAATCGTAGCCGGCGCTATCTTTTATTTCTTTCTTCTCGCTCTAATGGCCCTCGCGTCGTTTTCAGTTCTTCCATTTCCTACCTTTGTTTCCGATCTCTCTCTCTCTCTCGCTCGCTCTTTCTCTCTTGCCTTCCAGTGCAGTATAGCGAATCGCGCCCAGGGGCCATCGAGACAACGACTTCAGCCTATACACATCGTCTGTGCTCTAATTCCCCAAGACTCTCGAGACGCGCGGCGTCGAGGAACGCGAGGGGGTAGCAGCGACTTTCTTACTTTGATCCCGAGAAGATGGCTGCAGGAATTCGTCGGGATTCCCACCGTTCGTGGAATTCAGTTGGGGGAGGGAGAGCGCAAAAAATTCGTATCTCTGAACTATTCAAGTGGACCGCGCACCGAATGACTGCACAGCTACGGTTTTACGTCGCATTTAATGTTGTAAGTGGTCTCACCGGAGTGTGTGTTCGAAGTAATCGTTGGATTTTATGCGAATGATTATATGAATTTTTTTCTGCTTACGGAAAAGGTTGTGTTCGGCTTTGAATTTTTTTGTAGGCCAAAGGAAAGAATAATTATAACGGAGTAATTAGAAAGAATAAGATGGAAAAAAGTAATTTTTTCGATTCATTTTCTTCTCCAACTGATTTATTATTTGGAAAATAAACATATGAATAGCTTACTATAACTTTTAATACAATAGAACAATTAAGATAATAAAATAGAAGCTGCAGGAAATTTTTTATCATGTTCATTCATTGGAAAATTACTTATTGTTATATAAACATTGCATTTGTTATATTAGTTAGTTAAAATAGTAAGTAAAGTAACTTATAATTGGATAAAGTTATAAGAGATTAAATTCTACATTATATTATCATGCTAATATTACAACTTGATTCTGCTTGTAAACTACTCAATTATTTAATGAACGACATTATTCTAGAATTAATCAATAGCTTAATGGTTTCCGAAGTAGAATCTAGAATAACTTTTTCATTGCCTTGAAAATAGAATAGGACCGATTTTACTAAAATATCAATGATCAATCGTTAACTTACGTTTAAATATTTAGGAAGATAAAAATTATATACTCTTAAAAGTAATTTATATATGTACTTACCTATCTAATTGTTACATAAATTATGATAATGGACCTAGACATTGGGAATGGAACCTCGCACAGTGATCAGTTAATTCAGTTTTTACATCGTAAACTAAATATCCTACATTATATGTATACTTATGGATGAAATAATTACAACCTACCAAGCAGTTATGTGTTCCTATAAACCTATAGTTTCCGATCCACTCTGAAAATAGGGATAGCCGGATGTTGTGAAGCACTTAAACACACGATTTCATTGGTTACTGGAGAATATCAGTTTTGAATAGCGCCAAAGTTTAAAATATTGTTGTTTAATAGTTATTATTTCTAACCACAAAATTAGAATCATCGTAATTCTATTGTTTAATATGACACTAATAGTTTGTAAGAAAGATTATTAAAAAAGAAAGGCACATAATATTAAAATATTTTTTAATATTAAAGTAATTGTTAAAGTTTGATTAATAGCCCGCATGTAACGAGTATTAAGGGGACGTCGGAGTCACTAAAAATTTAAATTTCCCGCCCTTACTACATCGAAATACCCACAAGGTTTTTCAAACTTTTCTCTTTAACAAATTAACCAATTGACTTGAAATTTTAGGAGATGATAGAATGATTATAATTGAAGCGCGCTCAGCCCTGAAAT
>UELU01138471.1:0-19525 GCA_900490025.1 Megastigmus dorsalis | reverse complement strand
AGAGAGAGACGTGTGCGTGTGTGTGAGAGAGCAGAGAGCAAACGACCACGAGGATATGGAGCCTCGTCAATGCCTAGCCGTGGGATGTCGAATCGTTCGTCGGATATGTATACGCGAGACCCCGTACTTGTACGCGTGGCAGCTGCTAAATTTTGTAGGGATATATCTTGAGTCTATATAGAGGCGTTCTAGGTTCTATACTTTGACGATTGCGTATCGTGATATATGTAAGATTATAATCTACTTTCATACAATGTAGCGATTGTACATATCTGGAATTTATACACTTTAAGGATCGTTTTTTTAAAAAATTGAAAAGTGGCAAGGCGAAATTTGAAAGTTATTGAAATTGATTTGCGAGAGGTTTAGAAAAACAAATACAAAAGAATCGAAAGTTTTTTTTATCTTTATATTTAACGAACAATTTTTACTCGCATCCCTATTTCTACTCACTACGTATTTTCTTTCTTTTATTAGAAATATCAAATGTGTTTCTAAAGTATCAAAACATCCGGGGAGATATTCAATCAATTCAAAATTACGTGTAAAGCTGTGAAAAACAAAATACTATGTGGACATTCATTTTGATCATCGAGAACGAGCACAAACTATAATCGAACAATCAAACAACTGATATAGTCGTGGTTAAATTAAAGAAAATAAATAAACAAAAGAATGCATTTTGCAAAAATATATTGGCATCGACATCGAGAAGATCGAGGAAGCTAATTGTCGATGTATTTGCAGCGGCTTATTTCGCAAAGCTTTCGCCATAGCACAAAGTAAATGAACAACTAAACCAAAAACTAATTTAGAAAGTATATTCTCTCGCTATCAAAAACTTCTACTCTTCCACTTCCACGACAATATTACTGTACACGCAGTATAAGTGATCTTCAAAAATATAGAAACACCGAGCGCTCCACTAATTACAAACATCTGCATCGAACGACGAACACAAAAGCACATCTCCGACAGGCCGCGGTCACTCATCGTACAGCCAGTCCGACACGCGAAAGCAAATCGTATAAACGCCACGTACGCACACACACACACATACAAATACCGCAGTCGATAAATGTTCATTGATTAATTATAATTTGCGCAACAATATTACATTAAGATACTTACGAAGACGTGTAAGCGTATGTCTAATAATTGAAAGTAACATTGGGAGAGGGAATGAGAAGCTGCTGCGTGACGACAAGCGGTTGAGGCAAGGCTTAAAATCGTTATAGGGAACTGTGTATAGAGGGACTCGTCGGCGATGAGCGCGCGCGAGTACCGAATTTAATTATCGATCTAATATGCACGCGTCAGCTATAATAAGCGGGTCGCGCTTAGACAACGAGACAACTTCCGCAGTATCGGTGAAAACTACGAGTCGTGGCTGTGCGTGTGTGTTTGTGTGCGCGCGCGCGCGAAGCCTCGATAAGCGTGTGCCCATTGATTTTCCGGGACAAAAATTTAGGCCATATAATATTGTTAATTAAAGACGAATAACGGTACACTTTTTTTTTTTTGAGAGCGTGAAACGAGAGGCTATCGCGTCTTATTATTCGAACTTATTCAATTTTGCAAAAAGCGAGGAATAATCTTTTCAAAGCATAAAAATCATTTGGAATATTATTATTTCAAATATTATAATATTATTGCGAACTTTTTCTTCTAGTCATAATAATGTAGCTAACAATAAGTGAAAATTTCTCAATGATCGCTTGCTTCAGTTGTATATCTATCACTTATAGTGATGCTTATTGCAAAGTTTCATAAGTTAAATAATATACCAGTTATAAAGACGTAATAATGTCACCTACGGATAAAACGCGCACTCAAAACTTAAATTTTCACTGTGATATAACTTGCGAGCAGAATAATTTTAACAAGATAGAGTTGCTAAATTGCACGGGAAATTTACTACGTTATAAAAAACTTATTATAATAATTCTATCGGTATTACGAAGTCCAAAATTTGCATTCAATATATTCATAAATCTTGTTGCTAAAATGATAATTTCATTTAAGACGACTAATACACTATAATTTAATAAATTAAATTAATAAAATATATAAAACTTTGTTGATCAAAGTAGTTATCAAAGAAGAGGCGCATAACCTAATTCCTATTTTTCCATCTTCTTTGTTAAATATCTCTTTCATTTCTTCGATTACCTATTTATTTATTTGCTTTAAATGATAAATGAGATCGCACTCTTTAAACATGTATGTTTTTTATTTACTTATTGATGATTACTGAAAAGATAATATATAGGTATATCGTCATAACGGATAATTTTTTCGTATTTCCCATAAGACACGAATAAAAATTTGAATTTACAAAAGTGTTTTTCTCACGGTTTGGGTCGTACTTATAACTTAACTAGGGATTGATGTTTGTTACAAGAAAATAATATATTTTTTTGCAATATATTTCTGGCCGAATTACCCAAACGATAGAAACCTCCCTAAAATAATTAATACAGTAACACAGTTTAACTGATCGTAGAAATTTCAGTAAAATATTCATATTTTATTCAACTAATAATACAAGCAATAAATTTTCATGAATGAAAATAGCTATTGCTTTTTATGATTTTATGAATATAAATTGTGCATTCGCATTTCTGCAGTATCCATGAAGTTACGTAATAAAAATTTATTCAATATAAGTATAAGCATGACTTATAATTAAAACTTGTAACTTCCATTTTCAAGTAATAAAGTTTTCAAACATAAAGAAATACCGCATAACCTTACTTGTGTGAAAAAAGTTTTGCAATGCTTTACATTAATTACCTGGTTCAAAGACTTACAATTGGTCGAACTTGACCAACTAATATTTCTCAATAAAGTAAGTGAATTTCCCATTTGTCATGAACACGATGCAAACCCCTTCTTTCGCCATACTTCCAAAATAAAATTCCCGCATTTACTATACTCGGCGCAAACATTTTATTCCACCCTTTAATAAAAAGAAGACGTATAAAATCTCAAAAATTTAATAAACACTCAAAAACGATTGCATAATACACACGCGAAATGCAAATTTAAAAAATAAGGGTAATAAACGAGCAAAAACATTGTATGCAAAGCAGGGCGAATATTTCAAGCGAGTTGAAATGCTACACAGCAAAACACAGAAAAAAAAGAGAAATAAAAGTGAAAGAAGAAAGAACACGTCCACCTTCTTCTGCTTTTTTTTTCATTAAACGCAAGAGTGCCAGAGCTTTGAGGTTGATTTCGAGATTACGGAACAGGGGACCAATCGCGCGACTGACGTGCACCGCCGCTTTCTCATCCGTAAAGCCGGAAAAATGAATGCATCAACTCGGCGCGCATGCACGTATTAACCTCCCTCGAATAAACTGATTTCGTCCGCTGTTGCGCTATAGTTATATCTTCAATTAATCGATCTACCCTCGGGCATTTCGACCGGCTTCTTTCTTTTCAGTCCCCTCTTTCCCTATACACAATCGCAGCAGCACGCGCTTCTGATTAAGCGCTATACAGGAAATGCAAATTTTCGATACCCCTGCGTTTTCTGGGAAAATTCGATGCGCTATAAACGAAAGCGGATATTGCATTAGCCAGAATTTTCTTTCTTTTTTTTCAGTTTCGCGCAATAAGGCTCGAATTGCTCCACATTGTTAAAGAGCTTTTTCATTTTATTCGCGATTTGAGGAAACACGAGATAACAAAAATAACGCTAATTTTTGCGCTATACATATTACACGTGTCCGTAGCAGTTTTCTTTTACTTGACGCAATATAATACGAGTTTTACACTTTTGCTCGACGTTACGGAATAATTTACACAGTCTTCGCCGTTATAATTATTTTATAATTTCGAACCGGAAAATTTGATTTTGGTTATGCATTAAAAGCGAATTATAATAACCTTTCCGTTAGCACGTAGTACTTATCGTCAATTATCCCGTCAATTAAGGTAATATTATTACGGTAATAAAATTTTATTACTACAATTATAGGTCGCGCATCCTCTTTTTCCATTATTTTAAAAAGGATAAAAATTAAAATGCGACTCGAACATATATTATGTTACAAAGTCGTAATTCAAATTTGCTATATATAATTCAAAGATAGCAAAAGTTATTTCCTCAAAAGTGAAATTTAACTTGGGCACAATACATTTTCATTGGCGGACCAGATGAGAGATGGTAATTAGCTTAAAATTATCACCTTTCACAGACACGTACTCATTGTTATCCTCTAACAGCATAATGTCCCCAACTTCATTACAATGCAAAACACTGTATAAAGCATTCGCTTCGCACTCATTGTAATTTTATACACGAACACACCGGAATTTAATGAACCGAGCCCTTAATAAAACCCATCTCAAAACTAAAATTACATCGACAGCAGTCCACGCGCTCACGGAATACTGAATTACTATATCGGAAACGAAATAAATACAGTATCGAGTCCAGCCATAGAAAGCAAAATATACATATATATATATATATATACACCCTCCCGGGGGATACTCGATATTCCGTAGTTCGCGCATTAAAATCAAATCCAGTCTATTCGCGCGAGTCTATATACATTCGGACAGGATTTTTATTCTGTCCCCGCGTTGCGGTGGTTCGATAAAGAAAAGAGAGCGATAAGAAAAAAAATTGGCACTAGAATCATATTGTTGATCTACCCTGTGAAAAAAGAATCAGATTTTTGCGGGAATCTGTGCCGTGTATGCGCTGAATCGCGAGGGTCGATGCCGAGTTCTCTACTCTTTTTTATATTTAGCGAGAGAATTTTCGCCGCGGCGAATTCGGTGCGCCAAGTGGAGCGGAATGCGAGAAATATGGATTTTCGATGCGCTCGCTGCAGATGCGTCGAGTAAACCGATGATGTAACTAATTACTATATAGCCAACTGCAGCTGCGCGTGTGGGTACATTATATTATTAGGCTCAGATTAGATCAGTTCTGAGAATAATTATTCCGTGATGATCGGTAGGATTATCCATGCAGTTATGTAACGGGATATATTTTGGTTGTGAAATGTATAATCGTTCATTAATTATGTTTTAAGTTATTCTGTGAAGAAAGAAAACCTATCACTATTGACAGACTATCTAGAGTCCAGCTTGATTCCAGGTGGAGTCCATGTAGATCCAGATGATATCTATGTGGATCCATGTAGATATTATAAATAGGGATGTTATTAGAGTAAGTGGAAAAACATTTAATTTAAAAAAAAAATTGAACCCGTTACTTAATGGGAAAGTCAAGCAACAAAATTGATTGAAATTCAGTGTCTTATTACATCCTTCTGTTTCTACTTACACATATTAAGTTCAGAGCGCAATGTAAGAGTTTTTTTAGATAAACTTTTATTTACATTAAAATACAGTGCGAGTTTTATAACTGTATTTTCATTAACAGAAACGAATATTTATTGTCGAGCCACAGGTTGCAAAAGCATCTTGTTTCATAAATTATGTTTTTCATCTTCCCAATTTAACATTTAAAATCAAAATTAGCATAAGTAATTCTCAAATATTCTATTAAATCTGCAGCGCTGTGTCTTTAATTAACCTACATTTCATTGATAATATCAATTTATGTATCTAATCTCTACATTTTCATTACTCGAAGTAATAGTATACATTAAGAGAAGCGCACATCAATTTGTTTGAAAACTAAATTCATCACTATCCAATCAGATCCTCTAACTTTTTTCTCCCAACCCTCCAAGAACAAAAAAAAACACTTATTCTTCATTAAGATAAAAAAGACCCCAACATCCAGCTTTTCTGTTATATTTTAATTGGCCTTTTGTTGTATTAAACTTTGGTTACTACAAGGCTTACATCCACCTAATACGTAATAATTGAACCCCTCGAAGCTCCGACCGTGTACATATGTACACTCCACTCCAATAATCGAAATCGATGCCACATATCGTCATTGCTCACTGTACACTTGAAAAATATCTTTATGATTAACCCTAAAATACTCCAGAGGATACAGCAGCCACCGAACAAAGTAAAAGCAGCGGAAAGTAAAGAAATAAAATAAGAAAAAAAAAAGATGAAACAGACGCTTAAGCTCTCTTCTTATAACCGACAAATCCTTATCTGCCCTCCTTTCTCCTGAGTAAGGAGAGAGACAGAAGCTGATATAACGGCTGTCGCTTTGGTAACCCCGATGCTCTCTCCCCCATCTCATCTATACATCAGCCCTCGAAACGAGTCCTCGGGGATACTCTCGAGAAATTGTCCAAACGGCTGCGAAACGAAATTTTGATATAGAAATATTTCGGTCATCCCGACGGATATACCGACACGCCTATCGGTCCTACAGTGTATTAAACATGTGATGATGAGGTTTGCGACGATATCCATTTAACTTCTCACCGGTAAAAAATGGCCTTATCGCGTAGCTGCTCTGACTTTAAGATTCATGATAAGAGACTCCATACTTTGACGAAGATGCTCTTAGTACTTGTACACGCGCCAGCCGAAATACTCGAGAGGCCTTGCGCACGGAGATTGTCGCGTCGGAATTCCTAAAAGCGTTCCAGTCAAGGTCGCAATAGTCCGGCGCGAAACTATTTCGCGTATGGAAGGGGAAAAAAAGGACAGCCGGGAAATTTGAATATTTCATTAACGCACTATCAGCGCTTTCATTTGTTTCGAGGGCGCTCTTTTTATTAGACGCTTTTATTAAAAGTGCTCGCGGCGAGCTGTCGAGGGCAGCCTCTCTTGAGGGAAACGCTTCCTCCCTCATTCTTTTGTGGTGCGTGTGCGTCCTCTGCCTATGTGCTTTATTCCTTTACCCAAACGAGGGACATTCTCGCTTCTTAAATATGTTTTCTACGGCAAAGCTTTAATTCGCTGCTTTATATAAATATTTCAAATAAATAATTATTAAGAATATTTAAATTACTTACAGAACAGCTTAGATAGTTGTAAAAACTCTGACACGAATTACATTTCACTCATTATTAAAAGCTGTAATTCTACTTGTTATGAAACTTTCTTTGTCGCGCAATAAAAGTAAAATTGCATAAATAAGTACTTGGCTTAGGTTGTTTTTTTAATTCTTTCGCGTATGCTTCTTTTTTGTATAATAACCGTGTTACTTTTGAAATGACGATGGATTTTCATTTTCAAAATGTTTTTACCACGATCCATTGAACTAGAAATAGTAACAAAAATCCTTTCATAACTGACTTTACCCGTGGTTGCCTTCGCTTTCAACAACAAATATACGAAAGGCAAAGCAGAATTTAAAAATGTTTTTATTTTCTGCGTAAAAATGTAGCTTAACGACTACGAGAAAAAAAACTTTTTTGATATACCTATTGGTCAATTCTCTACGCAATAATCCCAACTTATCTCTATGAATAATAAGTCCCACCTTGAAACCAGTACAATGTATCTTTGGAATAAGCGAACACAATATTTTCACACTGCGCAATTAAAGCACTAAGTGCAGTCCAGACTTTCGCCGGAGTAATTAGCAGTATTACCGTGCGTCTTCAAAGCGAAAGTAAAAGTCGTCGGGAGGGAGGAATGAAAGAAGAGACGAATGCGTCGACGACGACGGGAAAAAAAAGGAAAGAAAGAGCGAGAGAGAAGGGATAGCAACGGAAAGAAAGGAAACATGATCGAGGAGAATGGCTCTCGAGAAAAAAAGAAAGAAAGAGAGAGAGAGCGAGTATATGCCAACGACACTTGTTACGAGAGAATGCAGCTCTCTTCCCTTTCGTCTGATACGAACCAACCTTCGTACTACTGACTATCTCTCTCAATCCATCTCTCTCTCTCTCTCAGCTTTTGCGCACCCGCGTCTGCTGATAGCGGAGCGTGTAGGGAAAATGCTTGATGCATCTCTCTGTAGGGAGTCGGAAAACGTCGCTTTTCTGTATCGCTCTCTTTCTTTCTTTCCTTCTCTCTCTCTCTCTCTCTCTCTCTCTCTCTCTCGACTCGTAGCTCAGCATACGACATTGTTGCCTAGGCGTTCTGCGAAATTTTCGTCCGTCACGGAAAGAAGCCGCGCTGTTTTACCTCGCAAAAATATGTATGCCGTATTTTTCAGTACAAGGAGTTTCGTGCTCAGCCAGTAAGGAAACGTCGACACGTGTATTATTTTTATCGTTGGTGGCATTGTACCTCGTGGGAAATTTTCTATGTAGGACAAGTGCGTGGTGGAAAATAAATTAGTGCATTTATTGTGATATTCATAAGATTATCGTTTGGACTATGATTTTGATTTATCTATGAATTTGGAATTAATTACTTACTAGTATGGTGCTCGGTTGGATATTTGAAAGATGAAATATTTATTTAGTATAATAAATGAAAGGTGATTATGTTACTGGAAAACTTTTTTTTTTTTTTTTTAATGCAATTAATACACGGAAAAAATAAAAAGAGGAAACTTTTGACTTTTGGAGGGAAAAATTACGTTTAAAAAATACGTAAAGATTCCATCTAAAAAAAAGCGTAAGTTTTTAGTTTTTAGGCAATATTTCAGTAATTTTCAATATGTTTTTCTTCTGAAGATATTCCACTTTTACATTATTTGAAAAAAGTAATTTTTTAACTATGAACTAATATAAACAAACAATTGTATAGATATAAAGTCATGAAAATTAGTCTTAGAATTTAAAATTCCTTATTGACGGTTACAGCCAATAACAAAACTGTATTTAAAAGTGCGTTCAGTAAATAACCAACGAACGAATATATTCGTTGGTATATAACCTGAAATTACCTGTACTGAATAATTAAGAACTGGCAGTTGGAGCATTTAGTACCAGTGCTCGCGGGTAAGTGAAATTATATAAACAATAATTTCGTAAGTTTGAGGTTATGCACAGTGAATGTACTATATTATCATACTTTGACATTTTTTTGAGAAATTCATGTCAGAAAGGTTTTATTATAAAGTGATGGAAAAATTGTTAAAATATGTTAATTTGACATGAAATAGCTTGTATACACATGATATGCTAAACAAATTTGTGTCAAAAAGTTTTTATATCCACTTTACAGCTACCGATAGACACAGACTACTTCATTTCTTTCAAATGTTCTATAATACACATAAATTTCTTTTTGGCAGAGATTTGTAGTGACAGTGCTTCATGTTCTATGAACAGAGTTTCATATTTTTTCAATAAATATATAATTCTGTTATACAAATGTTATAAAAATATACATTCATTTGCTTGTGTGAGCCAAGGTTCCTCGTCGCTGTTAATACAGAAGTCAATACTTTTCTTTTTGTTTGAATAAAGGAATGAAAATATTGATATAGAATATTTTTATACGAGTGTCATAATTCTTTTTTGATATCCAGTTAACCCAATTATTACTATACCCAGTGTCCATTAGAGTAGCCAATATAGTTAACTAGTATTTTCTACGAATTTAAGTAGGGATATATGTATGTATGTTGTGAAGTAAACCGATTTTCTCAGCGTATCTAAATATCCGAACAGAGTAGGGATAAAAATAAATAATAACGGGAAGAAATTTATTGTAAAATAACTAGAATAATTTCGTAATAACGTTTCTAGGATTTGAAGATATAGTAAACAATGACTAAAGTATACGTGAGAAAAACCTTTTCGATTAACTTCGAGTGATGTAAAACGAATATATTCTTCGTATTTGTTTTCTTATCCTACACTTTTTTAAATCACGCATTTTTGCATGCAACTATAAAAGCATTTAAGTTCAGTAAAAATGTGTGCACAGACGTAAATTGATATAAGTGTTTCAATTTATTTATTCATCTAATAAAGCGAGTACTTTGACAAATGTAAAAGAAAGCGATTTAATTAAAATCAGAAAAGGTTCAATAGAGTTTCAATCTTTTACTTTCTACCATTCTTTTTTGAAACGCTCTTTTTTTCATGTGAAATGCAAGGTCTTTCGATTTTCTGTATTTGTGTACAAAAAAGTTTTGACAGGTTGAAAAATGAAAAACTGCTACCGTAAATTAAAATTGTAATTGAAGTATTTTCATTTTTATAGTAGTTACAACAAGAAAGTAATAATCGAAAAAACTTGCCATCGGATTTACAAATTTATAATGTTATCAAATTTGACAATTCATGGCATTATTATATACTTTTCCTAAGATTAAGATTCTTATTAGGATAAAAATTTCCGCTAAAGGGAAATACTAAAGAAATAAACAAGGCCAAAATGGAAGATTGTATCAAGTAAATATATGTGGATAATCCTGAATACAAATGTAAGAAATCTTTCCCCTTTTTGCTGCTCGCATAAAGATTGAAAAAGTTTTAATTCGCTTTTTAGACCGCGCCATAGACATTTCAATTTTGATTGCTTCCTAAAAGAATTTAATTTTTTAAATTCATATTTCTATTTATACTGACCCTAATACCGATTAATACGAAAAAGAAGGTTCGAGAAGATAAAGTTTGTACGACGAAAAACTTTTCTAAGATATCAATTAAACGGCAAAAAAAATCTGGATTTCGTTTTAAACTCAATTTAATATTAAACTTTATGCTCTAAATTGCACGCATGAACTACTTCATCTCCAATGAGACTAGTTTTCAAACGATTTTAATGAAGATTCTTCATATCCGCATGCCTATCTCACAGAATTTAATCAAGGACACAATTTGTACATGCAACTATCGATAAAAATATAAAACATTTTTTACAATTTTATAATTACAATTGATTCTTTACGATTATA
Source organism: Megastigmus dorsalis (assembly GCA_900490025.1). Lineage (NCBI taxonomy): Eukaryota > Metazoa > Arthropoda > Insecta > Hymenoptera > Megastigmidae > Megastigmus > Megastigmus dorsalis. The sequence continues at coordinate 8,811 of UELU01138471.1, read as the reverse complement.
TGGTAGCATGTAATAATGTTTTCACAAATAGGATATTAAATTATTCTTTATTTCTACTTACAATGTAACAAACTACATCTCGCCACACCTCGATGTCATCATCGCCAAAAAAAAAGCATAACCAAGAATAATCGATAACGGGCATATCCTTTATACATTAATTAACATCCTTTAATCCTCTATTTGCGGCCAACCCGCAACTAAGACGATTAAAGAACTTCCCACCGCAGGCTGCACCTAACCCGATAAAAATGTCATCAGAGCATAAAAAATAATAAAAAAGAAGAAACAGCGGCGAAGGAGAAGACGACACTTCTTCCTGCGTAATAACCACGGTATAAGCGCAAGGTCACGGGAAAGAAAAATGGATGCCGTCATCGCACTGCTCCTTCCAACGCTCAACGATTGACTTAGCCCACGTAGTGGCCCAATCGAACAAGATTAAGGTGAGTCGTCATAGAGAATGAGAGAGAGAGAGAGATCATCGTCGTCGTCATCTCGTTTCTGCGCTGTTTTCAATTAGGAAATTTGCGGCACGGAAATAACGGCGACGACGACTGCTGCTGCCCTCGACAACACCGAGGCTCGCGATGATGGAAGCAGAAGTACTGAGAAAATGAGAGAAACCACGACCGTAGTTGCGTGGAGCTTTAAATGAAAGTGCCTGTGGCCTTTTTTCCCTTCTATAGTTGACGCGAGGGAAGATGGTAGATGGCAATTTTGACGAATTCATTTAACATTTTTGTTGCTTTTTTGTAGCGGATTAATTAATTTTTTCATATTATGAGAAGGAGAGGTTATAATATTATTTGGTTGATGCTGTAAGACAGACTATTTTTTGAGAGAAAAAGAAAAAAAGACGCTGAGTCGACCTTGAATGTGTACATGTTATTGTGGTAGTTCTCAATTAACTAACAAAATATTGGGAATAAAAGGTTTTGAAAATTAAGTTATCTTTTTTTTTTCTTTTAGAGAACCTTAATTGCAGTGAAGTTATAGACGGTTTACTATTTTGAAACTAATTTCATCGATTTATGTGGGAAAAGAAATTTTTTATTTTAAATGTATTTATTTCATAAAAATTCGATACCACTTATTGATTCTAAATTGTTGAAAGTATTATTAAAGGTTTAGAAAAAACGATTATTGTATCATGCTTTTATAAAAAAAAATTAAAAGCATTGTAAAAAGAAATTAAAAACTTATTCAATCATTGAAAAAAAATAAAATAATACAAAAAATTATCATATAAAAACAATTGGGACGACACCTAAAATGTAGTGCTGTATGATTGGGTGTGATCAGTTATGTAAATTGCGAAATGAATACTTATATTATTGGGTGTAGATCTGAGTGTAATATTTCAAGTATCGCAATAATATTTTGTATGCACTAAAAAAAATTTGGTCGTGATTTTGAAGACTTTGTTGAACACTTTCCCATGCAGCAAATATTTAAATAACTAAATATTAAGTTGATTTAAGCATAGATATGCAATTGTACCAATCTTGAATTAATTAAATATTTAGATGTTGCAAATAAATATTTGTTAAAGATATTTTTTTATACATAAAATATTTAATCACAATAACTTAAATTATTTCATGATAGTATCCATAAATTCTTTTGTTATTATATTTGGACTTTTCGTATTTATTCTAAAATTATTGAACAAGTTGTACTCATTCAAATTTCGTGTCTGAAAAACTACTTTTTGGGTACAACTCACATTTTTGCTCTGTGTCATCTACTTCTTTGAAAGTTAATTTCTCTTCATTGAAGATAATTTAAAATAACTTGAACCTTTACAAAACTTATTGCCATTATTACGCTTTATTTTTATTTAGATTTATTACAATTTTCACTATATAATATTGAAGAAATGCTAAACTTTTGAGAATAAAATACTTTCTTCAAGTATTTTTCACACAATAATGGTTGTAACTTATTTAAAACAATCCTTTTTAAAAATCGATTTTATTTCACACATATTATTGCAAAACAATGCAGCGAAGCCAGAATGGGTTAGTTCCTTATTACATTTTGAAGTTAAATGTGCAAGAGTGGTCTTATAAATTATTAAATTATTCAATGAAATCTAAAAAATGTTTTATATAGATAAGTTTTTAAATATTCTTGCGAGAATTCAGTTAAAAGAATAATGACTGGCAAAGCATACCTAACAATAAGTAGTATGGACATATTTATTATAAATTCACCTTGCACCGTTATATTACTTTTTTTAAACTGTGGAACAGTTGAAAACTTTCGTAGTTCCTCCGAGCATTGCCAAAGTCCAGATTCATATAACCTTCGAAAAATATCAAGAAACTTATCTTTGTAGGGTTATCATATTTCAAATAAATACATTGCTTGCATAGATGCAAACGTAGGATTCGCAATTTTCATGACTGCTGAATTTTCCGCTGTGTCTATTATCATTATAGCCACAGCAATATGCGTCAAGCACATAATACTTTTGTTCAATTTTAAATTTTCTGTACACTGGTATATATCATCTATCTCCAAAGTTTTACTTTTAATAATTCGTATATTTTCATCGTAATCATCCCCAAAAACTAGGTTGACAATAGCCCTATTAACGTATGGTTGTAAATTAGTTTCGTCCAGCTCTTTAAAGGTATCGAACTTAATCTCATTGTAGACTATTGCATCATTCATAATATTAGAAAAAAAATTTGCTGAAAACATTTGAACTACAGCTGCAATACTAAAAAAGTAGATTCAATTCCTAGACTTTTGGAATCGCACAGATACAGCTACTCCAAAAATTGCTTGAATAATATCCAACATTTTCAATTCTTCGCTTATAATTTTTAATACTTGCACTACATAAGTAATAAGCATAATAAATAAGACAAAGACAAGTATTAGTAGTATCGCATTAAAGCTATGTTTAAAGGGACGTCGGAGTCACTAAAAATTTAAATTTCCCGCCCTTACTACATCAAAATACCCACAAGGTTTTTCAAAGTTTTCTCTTTAACAAATTATCTAATTGACTCGAAATTTTAGGAGATGATAGAATGATCATAAATGAAGCGGGCTCAGCCCTGGGATTAACGATAAATTACATAAATGTAATATTTTCTGTTTGAAACATAATTGCCAAGTTAGAATCACGCCATCTCATGAATTAAATTGAAATTAGTAAAAATTAGATATTTTCTTCTCTAGCTTCCGTATTACTTGATTTTTGGAAAATGTCTGGGCTGAGCGCGCTTTATTTCTGATCTTTCTATCATCTCTTTAAGTTTCAAAGCAATTGGTTAATTTTTTAAGTAGAAAAGTTTGAAAAACTTAATGACGGTAAAACAGGCAACTCCGACGTCCCCTTAAGATCAAAGATAGGATGTATGGGTACAACAGCTGCATAAGTGCTTATTAGGTATTCCAAAGGTACATATACTGGATCAGGATGTACTCCTCCGATTGGTATTGCTAGAACATTAATAGAATCTGTCTTAAATTTTTCAATTGAGATATTTATAACGCTTCCATAGCTTGCTCTACCAGTTAATCCTACAGTATATACTAAAGAAAAGTTTAACATTTTTTCTGCGATTAACAGTATAGGATAAAAGAAATAATCGATTTTTATATTAAGTACTCTGATTTATTGTAAGGGTCATACTTGGTGAATGATCAAATACAATAACATTCAGAGGATATCCATTAATATTTTTTAGTTTTTTAGGAAAAATCTGAACGTTGGAAGATAATAGTTCTTTGTTAAAGCGATCAAAATATGGATTAACCCTTTAACTCCCATAAGGTTTTGGTCAATAGCACAAATAATATCTATATGGTTTTAGTGGTTTCGACCATCGTTGAATCCAAATCTGCCATCAGTTTTACAAAATTAATTTTTTTAAACTATTTGTTTAAACAAATTATTGCAAAAAAAATTTTTTTTGCAAAATCGACTTCAAATTTGGATTCTACTGAAAAAAAAGGTCCAATATGTATGTTTGTTTTTTTTTCACTTTTGTTATTAACAAATTGAATGTTAATTAATTTTTTAATATTTATAAACCTGTTAACTCCCATAAGAAATCGATAAATAATATACCTATGACATATGTCAACTAAGGGGTTTTGATATGCGCTAAATTCAAATTTGCCATCAGTTTTGCAAAATTAATTTGTTTAAACAATTTGTTAAGTATTTCGATAAAATCAAAATCAGTTTTGCCATTTAAAAAAATCAATATGCATTTTGGTCGTGCGTTATTCGAAGGTAGTTGTGATAATGAGTCTAAAATGTGATGCACTCGCTTAAACAAGTAGTTGTATTCATACTATAATACGACATTCAATGATTCGGAAGAACAGTTATCACAACACTGTAACCTTTACTGTCTAAATAAGAATCATTTATTTTTATTGAAATAACTGGAATGTCTTGCATTAGTTCCTTAGAAATGATGTTCCGTTAATCATCCGTTCGAATCTCTTGATTAAACATCAATTTTATTTGATAAAAGTTTAGATCATTAGTTAACATTGTTGTTTTAAAATATGTATCCAATTGAATTCAGATATATCTTTTGAGTTTATTTCACCAGGAAACACCATCCACGATAATATTATAGTTATTGCAATCATTTTATTTTAACGTTGCAAATTTAGATTATATTTTAAATAAAAAAGTTGCCATCTTAAATTTTATTTTTGAAATAACTCTATCCTGCGATTACGTATTTTTCTCTCAACTTTAAGTTAATAAAAATGCAGAGATGTAAAATTTTATACAAAAAAAATCTCAATATGACCTTAGAGGAAAAAATAAATCAAAAAGATCTTTGATATCCACGACATAAAATATGTATACTATATAGAACAAAATACGAAGCGTTATTCAACCGAAAATTTGAGATAGAACCTTTTTCAAATTGAACTTTGACATAAAACTTGTAGAAATATATACCTTATAAAGAAATTTTAGTTTAGGATGTGCAATAGTTTCTTGTAGTTTCTCGTTATTCCATAGTAATGAGTGTATAGTTTAAAATAATCCTTTCACACAATCTATTTTACTTATTAGAGGTGGAAAATCGATCCATTCGAACAATAAAAAATACTTTTCAATTACAATCTACAAACGTTACCGCCATTATAATCGATTTTACTCCCTAATGTTGCAGAGAAAAAAGGGCTTATTTAGTAGTTTACGAAAGAATTTCAGTATTGTATATTTCGTATTTTTTGTTTGCTTAGTTTCGGTTTATTACTTATTTATCATGACTTATCATATATAAAAGGGTAAAAATATGAATGTCAAAACTTGATTCCCCAATTTGGGTGCAATCATCCGCATGGTGACACCACAGATGGTTCCCAAACCTACGTGAACTTTGAAATTTCGTAACTAATTTCAAAAGTTTAGGATTTGGAATTTTACATGGAAATGCAGGTAGGTTCTAGGTGGAATCCATATAAATTCCATATGAATTCTATGTGGAAATCCGAATTACTGATTTCTATATGGATTTCATAAGGTCATTTTCAACCGGGTACTAATGTAACTGTTACTACTTGATATTATAACTATAATTTAATAAATTTTTGATGATCAAAAATGAGCTTTTGATAATTCAAATTGATTTGATAATAAAATTTTTTATTATTAAGCATACTATTTTACTTGATTGAGCAATAGGAATAATAAAATTGGAATCATTGAGAATTCTAGTATTAAATTTTCAAAGAATTTGTACATACCACGCGTAAAATAATCTGCCTCGGGAAAAAATGTGCGTTTAGTTTCTACTAATTACTAGTAGAATCCGAGTAGAATATGGCGAGAATACAATTAAAATGCCAAAACCGGTCCCCTGACACCAGTCTGCTGTCTCCGGTCTCCGGTCTTCTAGTATCTATATATCATTCTTTTTTTTCATATGCATCGATAATCACCCTTTGGGACTTATAATTTTTAGGCATTACTTTTTTCAGTTCCTAGATTTTTTGGACATTATATTTTTTTGGATTGGGTCATTGATTAACATTTTTATGACAAATTAATATTTTTTATGTGAATACCCAAAAATTGGTTTATTTTACCTAATTTAAGCGTTATTGGCTGTTTTCCCACTGTTATCTTGGAAGGAATTGATTTTAAAGAAAAGTGTTCTACAGAAAAAAAATCAATACAAAATTTTGTTGCCATGTAAGTTGTAAAATTCATAATTTACGCGAATATTCTCTGAAACCCGGAGTATATCGAATTCGCAAAAGTCTACATTCGATGCAGTAAACTTCGTGATGGGAATAACCACGAGAATTAATACGGGAGCTAAATGAAATGCTTATCACCGGCGGTGAGAGAACTAAAAGAGCCTCGCTCTGTGAGTGCGTACATATATTTACACACACGGCATGCAGCGTCTTGGCGCGGTAATTGCGGAAGCGACCAATGCCGGGAATAGATTCGAGCCTACGTCAAATCTAGTGCTGCTGTAATGATCGTAACTGCAGCCACACCCTCGCTTCGACGCGTAACGAGAGCGAAAGCAGCAACTATACGCTATTGCTATTTAACCGATCGACGCTGAGACGACCTTGAACATGTAATTTTACGTGCTATTGCAGTAATTCTGAAGTAGCTAAGAAAATATTGTGAATAAGGGATTTTGAAAAATATATTTTCTTTTTTTTTCTTTTAGAGAACTTTTGCAATGAAGATGTAGATGTTTTACTATTTTGAAACTAATTTTATCGATTTATGGGGAAAAACAAAATTTTTATTTTAAATGCATTTATTTCATGAAAATATCGATGTAACTCATAACTTCATGTTGCCATTATGACGCATTAAATGTATTTACTGTTATTACAATTTTAACTGTATAACATTAAAAAAAGGTTAAAACTATGAGAATAAAACACTTATTTCTATAATAATGGCTGTAATTTACTTAAACAATTCTTTTTAACAATCGATTTTACTTCACACATATTATACAAAACAATGCGGTGAAGCAAGAATGCGTTTTTTTCCTTATTACATTTTATATGCTTTTATTTTTTCGTCACGAATTAGATCTATAAATTGATTTTTTTCAACGATTTGAATTGATGATATATATTGAATACTCAAAAACTTTATTTTCGGTTCTTATACATATAAATATTCATAAAATATTTTTTTTTTCAATATTCAAATTCCTTAATTAGGTAATTAAAGAACCATTACACAAATTTTTATTTTAAAAATTTAACAAAAACGTTTAAAAATAAAGTTATATATATTAGAGAGGGCATAGAAATTCATCTTATAAATTATTACATTAATCAAGAATTCAGCTAAAAGAATAATGACAGATAACGCGTGCCCAACAACAAGTAGTATGGCCAGATTTATTATACATTTATTTTGTACCATTAAATTACTTCTTTTAAACTGTGGAATAGTTGAAAACTTTCGTAGTGCCTCCGAGTGTTGCCAAAGTCCAGATTGGTATAACCTTCGAAAAATATCAAGAAACTTATCTTTGTAAGGTGATCCTAGTTCAAATAAATGCATTGCTTGCATAGATGCAAACGTAGGATTCGCAATTTTCATGACTGCTGAATTGTTCGCTGTCTCTGTTATCATTATAGCCAAAGTAATATGCGTCAAGCACATAATACGTTTGTACATTTTTAAATGTTCTGCACACTGTAGTACATCATCTATCTCGATAGTTTTACGTTTAAAAATTTGTATAATTTCATCGTCATTCTCCCCAAAAACTAGGTTGAAGAGAGCCGTACTGACGTAAGGTTTTAAATTAGCTTCGTCCAGCTCTTTAAAAGTATCGAATTCAATCTCATTGTAGACTATTGCATCATTCAAAATATTAAAAAAGAAATTTGCAGAAAACATTTGAACCACAGCTGCAATACTAAAAAAGTATATTCTATTCCTAGACTTTTGGAGTCGCACAGAAGCAGCTACTCCAAAAATTGCTTGAATAATATCCAACATTTTCAATTCTTCGCTTATAATTTTTAATACTTGCACTATATAAGTAATAAGCATAATAAATAAGACAAAGATAAGTATAAGTATTAGCGCATTAAAGCTATCTTTAAAATTAAAGATTGGGAGTTTGGGTACAATAGCCACATAAGTGCTTATTAGGTATTCCAAAGGTACATATACTGAATGAGGATATTTTCCGGCGACTGGTATTGATAGAACATTAACAGAATCTGTCTTAAAGTTTTCAATTGAAATGTTTACAATACTTCCAAAGTTTGCTCTACCGGTTAATCCCAGAGTATATACTAAAGAAAAGTTTAATGTTTTTGCTGCGATTAACAGTATAGGATAAAAGAAATAATCGATTTTTATGTTACTCTGATTTATTTTAAGTATCATACTTGGTGAATGGTCAAATACAAGAACATTCAATGGGTATCCATTAATATTTTTTAGTTTTTTAGGAAAAATCTGAACGTTGGAAGATAATATTCTTTTGTTAAAGCGATCAAAAAATGGATTAAAGTAGTAAAGAATAGTACTTTTATTACTCTCTTCAGTTTGTAAAATTGAAAAATCTAAAAATTTTTTGGACCAAGCATATCGAAGTATTTCGATAAAATCAGAATCAGTTTTGCCATTTAAGAGAATCAATAAGCATTTTGGTCGTGCGTTATTCGAAGGTAGTTGTGATAATGAGTCTAAAATGAGCTGCACTCGCTGAAACAAGTAGTTGTATTCATACTGTAATATGACATACAATGATTCGGATGATAAGTTATCACAGCACTGTAAACTTTTACTGTCTAAATAAGGTTCAT
>UELU01138470.1:6538-23882 GCA_900490025.1 Megastigmus dorsalis | reverse complement strand
TTTTTTTTTTAATAAATAGCTAGACGTATTTTTAATAAAAGCAGGTTGTCTACGCCTAGGCTCGCATGATTGTGAAAAAATGTCGTGAAAAGAGGGCATCTCTTCCCCACCACAAGGGAGAAAGTTTTCATGCAGTAGTTGAATTATACGCACGCACAGCGGCAGCAGCGCCGGCAGTTGCAGTCCTTCGTAATTTCAATTAGCAAACGCGATTACTGGCCAATTACCAGGCAACAGCCGAGAGCTTTCTCCTCTCCCTCGCTCTCTCCCTCTCTCTCCCTCTTCCGACTTGGTCTTTTGCCTCGTGTGTGCGGGTATTTTCGTGGCTGCCACAGGAAACCTTTCTCTGTGGAACCGAAAAGCTCGTGTGTGCCGCAAGCTTTTTTCACGACGATGCGTTTTTCTGCGCCCCTTTTTGTCCCCTACGCCTTTTTACTCTTGTACCCTCTATACCTCTTTACTCTGCTTCGGCATCAGCAGCAGCTCTAAATTACCCCGGTAAATCAAATATCTACTCAGGCACGTGTGTGTGTGTGTGTGTGTGTGTGTGTGTGCGCGCGGGTGGGCCCCGCTCGATATTATTTCCCTCTTTACTCGTGCGGAACCTCGTTTGTTTATTCCGAGAATGGCTCGTCGCGCGTGCTTTGACACTGGTAATTGAAAGCTATCTATAGCAGGAAAATCACAATAATAGAATTTAAAGGCTAAAATTATATCCGTGACACGAGCTGCTAAAAATACTTAGGGTGAAAAGCTTGCACCGAATGAACTCCGACGACTTGTATATTGTGTACAGCGAGTTCATTTTCTCGATGTGCTTAGGAAGCTCGAGTAAGAAACATGTATAAGTGTCCCTGCACACGATAGAAACAAAAAAGATGAAATTGTGTGTTTATGTACAGATATAGAATGCGAGCTTGGCAGATTTTACAAGTATGATTTATTGCCTGGGTAATCCTTCAGTTGGAGCGATTGTTCGGGGCGCCGACGTTCTTCGAATTAAAACTTGGCCTTCCTCCCCGGGGCCAGTTAAAGTCCTGGGCTCTGCGCACGACGGATTGATTATTATCGAGCGCTTCATCCCCTTTTTCCACTCACCGACTCTACCTTCCTCTCTCTCTCACGCTCCCTCTGTCTCTCTTTCTTGCCAGCTTGTTTCGAACAATCGACCGCGAGATATCGCTCACTCTCGAAACTTTATTTATATTTATAGGCTGCGCGCTATCGCATTTATACAAAGACGTGCCGCGAAAGCTCGATTCCCTCCTCCTGCTCTGTCTCTTTTCGTCTCTACGAGTCACTCATTTACTCGATATGGCCCAACTTTGTTTCGCCGACTCTCCTCCCCTTTTTCTATGGCTTTGTCGCTTCCCTCTTTCATTTCTCTTCATTTGGGGAAAACTAGAACGGGAGTAGTTTGGGGAGAGATTTTTGGTAGAACGAGAAATTGTTCCATGATTGTTCTTATATGGCTTTTCTTTGAGCGTATAGCTCCAGAAAATCAGTCTATTTTTGGTAAGAATTTTTCGGAGTTATTTCGACAATAATTGATTTCTTTTTACGATAATTTATATCAATTATTATTAAGATTGAAACCACAAGTTCTGTAAAATATTTGTACACTTCGTTTCATAGCAATTTGTATCCAAAGCCTAAATATAAATCGAAAGCTGATGAAGTTTCTGCTTCTGTGCGTACAATACGTATCACCTACTGTGTCACTTGAAATAACAGCTTAAATTAGATACGGATATAGAACAATGTACCTTATTGTGAGCATTTATTATTAATAGAAGTCCGCTTTATAATAAAATAAAATTATACTCAATGGTCTTAATTAACTTTGATTATGTAATAAACTCTCGCATTACAATTGAACGTACGAAATAATCCAAAGATTCAATATAAACTAGAAATGAATATTTAATTCAAGCACAATTCTTCTCTACAGTTATTTCATAATACTCCTTCTTATTTATAGCTCCCTATCTCTCCCTCTCACTTCAGCTCACTCTTTGTATACATCCAATTCTCTCAGTCCATGTCTTCATATCAGCGCTACGTCTCTCTCTCTCTCTCTCTCCTGCTCTGTCTCTTTCTCTCGTTCGCAACTTGGATCGAAAGATGATTGAAATCGAAGATGATTGCTTAGCTCCGTCTTGGCCTTTGTTTGAGCTGACTCTTTCTCCTTTCTTTATTACTCTCTCTCTCTCTCCCTCTCTCCCTCTCTCCCTCCCTCTCACGTTCCCTCTCCCTAGCTTTCCCCCCCTTTTTTTCACCTTCTTGTGCTCTATTCTTATGAAAACACAGCCCCGCGCTCGGAAATTCCCACTTTTGAATTGTATACTTTAAATAAGTAGATATTTCCCGTGTATTAGTATTTCGTTGTCGCTTCGAATGTCTTTGACTATAGTAAGGTGTTCTTTTGTCTTTCACGCCTCTAAGGCTCTTGCGTGCTTGGAAGGCGCCAACGCGGACGACGCGAGCGACACTCGAATTACAAACGCTTGATGTGTAACGAACGAAAGAAATACGATTCTTACTGCTGCTGCTGCTGCTGCTGCTGTTGCCGCTCTTATTCCCTCGATTACCGCTCCTCCGCCTGTCGCTTTTCTTATTTATTCTTTATCTGTGCTTACCTTTCGTAATAAATCAAGTGTTGGGTTACTTGAGACTTGCATTCAGACAAGACTTACTTCTTGGCATTCTCTATTTCATTAGGAACATCGTCTTTCCTTTCTTCCTCCCCAGGCTACTCAGTCAATTTCTCTATTAAAATTAATTTATCTTATTTTCCACAGAATGTTTAATAGCATCGAGCACTACGCCCTGTAAGCTCGAATATTACACAAATTTATAAATATTAAAATTTGTAAAAAAGGTAGATAAATCAGATCGACTTCACCTAGCACAGGACGATTTATCATATCGAACACTACACCGCTCATGTCCAAATATCAATTTCCATTGTAAATAGAAAAAAGTATCAGCGAAAGAAAAACGTACGTTTATAGCTACAGCGTATAAAAATCGATACATTATACATATATGCGTATTGATTTAATTCTATTGGCTAAGTATCTTGTTAAATCTTAAGCTCACGGATTCGCTAACGATTTCTAATGAATTATTTTATTAATTAAATAAGAGCTAATTATAAGTAGCTTAATAACTTACTTATTAAAATTGCGTGAAATAATTATAATTGACATTTCAGCGCAGAATAATCACTTAATTTATCAACCATTGCCGTTCCCATTTAATAACAGCGAACTAAAACATACAATATAATGGAAAATGAAAATCACTTTAAATCATGCTACGATTGAATTATATCATAATGTTATAACTATTTTCGTAATTGCATACGACAACAAATTCAATTCATTAATGTTCAAACTTCAAAACAATGCTAATTGATTGGGAAAATCATGATCAAGTGAACCACGAAAAATAATCAGTATTCCTACATGTCTGATATTACAACCATTATATTTTTGATCGTTTCAAACTTATTTTTCTTAAACTCAATTCGATGGACAATACTTTTTTTGATCAAATATTAATATTAAGAACGCATATGAAAAAAAAAACAAAAAAAATACAATAGTTGATGTTGAAATAAATTGTCATCGGGACAATCCAACAACGGACAATAATATTTGCTGTACCTTTTTTCTATTTTCCTCTGCTATTTATATTTGATGAAACAGAAAGCTCTTATTTGCCCTTCGCAGGCCGAGCCGAGCGAGAAAGGGGGTCAAGCAAAGAAGAATATTGAAAGCGCAGCAGCAGCAGCGATGCAGGGGGTGGGGGGTGGGAGAAGGACGAAAGTTGTTTTTTCTAATTTTCGATTCGGAATGACAACGAGCGGCGAGGCTCTCGCATGATGTACATACTCGTATTACTACGCCAATCGCTACGTCACTCTTCGATCCCTGGGCTTTGGTCGAACGAAATCCTCGCGGCGAGCGTGTGCACTGGCATAACAATAATTCGAGCTCGCGCCGCCGCCGGCAATACACATGAAAGCGCGATATATACTTGTTTCGCACTCGCGTGAGTACGAGTTTTCTCGCAAATTCTCTCCCGATACAACGCTATACGCTACGTAGACACGCGCTGCACCGGAAATCGGATAGACGCCTGACATTCAATTAACATTTGGGAATTTCATCGCTTATCCGTTCGCGCATAGTCCTTCTCTCTTTTATTTGATTCCAGCCTGAATATCTTACACTATATTGCTTACTTTTCCACATTTTTTTAATTAATTGCACGGTTATCGACGGTTTCTCGACTGTTTTTTCTTGATTTCAATTGAAAAAGGGTTTAATCCATATTTACGGATGTGTGCTAGGGTCGGAAAGATTTCTATCCTACTGATTTTTGCATTTAACGAAATATGTAACGATAGAGATTAATTTTTGGAAAAAAACTCTGTCACCATCTGGGTAATCATATAAATATTATGTAATTCCAGTTTTATAAAATCTCTGTGAATTATAGATGAAATTTTATAATACTGGAATTTAATAATATTTATATGATTCCCGAGGTACTGACATAAAGTTTTTTCCAAATATTAGTCTGTATCTTTACATATTTCGTTAAATATGAAAATCAGTAGGATAGACATCTTTCCGAACCTAGCACATCCTCTTAATATCCAATACATATTATATCATAATACTTCGATTTATATATAGCATTATTAAATAAACAAGGATAACATTGTTTGTATAATTTCTTGTGTAAAGGTGTATATTAAACATGAAATTAATGATTAACGGTAGGATATTATATACTTGTGTCGAATAATGAATGAAATTTCACCTAAAATAAAGAAATATAATTTATTATTGAAATACTTTTTTTAATTTATACGTAATTAATTAATAACTCTCATTAACACATACGAATTAAAACATCTATAAAGAATTATTAAAGCAGTTTTATATTATTTCATTATACCTTCGTGAAACAGAATAATTAAAATAAAAATATATGGAACCAATGTGATTAATAAATTTAATTAAATTATGACGTGAAAATTTTTGGCAGAAATGAAAGATAGAATAATAAATTTTAATGTCCACGGGGTAGGTGTAATATTTGACGATAAAGTAGAAAAAAAATGTTTCTTTCTTTATTTCTCATCATTTAATTAATTTTGTTATCATGAAACATATACATAAGATTTAATTATTATAAACACATAATGTTCATCCAATTAATATTTAATTATATGATGACTGAAATTTCGTACACTGAATGATACATTAAAAATAAGGGTTGCTATAAAATATTTTCTAATCCTCTATTCCGAGAACCGCAGATCTGTATTCATGCACGTACCACAATTTTGCAAAAAAAAATAAAATATTACAAAATCTAATAATCTCTGCTGTTTTATTGTTCAAAGTTTCTTTTACAACAGCTCTGATCTAAATAGTTTTAAAATTCAACTGACTTCTATAAACATTTTTACTAAACAAAGAATAATTAGTAACTATTACACTTTTAACTATCTGTAAGCTTAATAATTAAAAGTTAAGCAATAACTTTTGCTATATAATCAGAATTGACACGACACATTTCTCAAATTATTTATTAATTCATTAAGTTAAAGAAACAAGAGCTCCTGTACCGGTACATGGTGGACTGCAATAATCCATGATAATTTATGAGCCACGTCACACGGCGACGCGTGATTAACGATTGATGTCTCGCTAAAACATGTAGCATATACATTTAAGTCGATAGTTAGGCAATGAAGTACCGAAATTCGTACTGCGCTCATTAATCGTACGTTCCTTCCATTTTGCCTCTAATTTCTTCGCTATAAATTATAAGGGGGGTAACGATCGTCTAACGAATATCTCCTACTTCATAATTATGCAATATAATACTATCTTCTTGCGGTATTATCCAAACAAAATTCGCGAACCTATTAGATATCACGTTCGCTTTACAGACTATAAGAGGGGTTTAATGTTCAAAATGTGTGTCTAAAAAATTATTTAATTAAAATTATTTATCAAACACCCATGCTCATCATTAAGTCGAACTGACTTCTTAAAAACAACATTCTTCGTTGGCTGACTTAACGTTTACCAAACCAACTGAAATCTCGGCGCCGCTGAACGGCGACAAAAGTAAACGGAGGATGGAAACGATGATTGAACAGTTCAATTAATACGTCGTCCTAAGCTGATTCGCGTTTATACACACACTCACACACACACACACACACACATAATTCGTGTATATAGACATGCAGGAGTGTCTCGCTAAGCAGGAGAGGATTTTTTTCAATAAATCTCCGGCCCGGCGATGCTTTTACGAGGCCGGTGCGCGCAGAGAGAGAGAGAGAGAGCGGAGGCCGGCCGCGGGGGCAATCGCCCTAAAACGAAAATTCATTAAGCCCTCGTTTCGCGTGGCGCGCGGCAGTCGCATCGCTCATAAATCCGCCCCTCCGCGTCACCCCTCCCCACCTCCCTTCCCCCGGATTTTATCAGAGGCCAGTCGCAGCGGCGCCGTCGGCCGGCTGTAATAGCGGCTGTTTAATAACAACTATTATCGCGATCTTCGGTGCGCAGGGGCTCGTGAAATTTACGTGGCCGCCTCCTGTTTCATGATCGCTCACTATTTCAAGCTCCAGCGAGCCATGCATCGCGCGCACCGCCGAGTTATGGCCTCCCAGTCGGAGGTGTTGGATGTCGGCGCTGCTGCTGCTGCTGCTGCTACTGCCCGCATCATCTCCGTTCCGAAATATTACAAGCCTTTGCCTTCTCTCTGCCTGCTGTTAATTATATCCTTGCTGAGGCCCGACTAACAAACATATTTTTAGCTAGAGGTGTTATGTGCTATAGCCTTGGAAAGGAGGTGCGGCTCTGATCATTTAGAGTATTCAAAAATACTTTTTATTTGTTAAATTGATCGATTTATGCGAATGCATCAATGACGTTTCAGTAGATACCCACACGATTATTTACTGCCTAAAGACCCACCTTTGAAAATCATGACATTACTTCGTAAAAATGGAAAATTTTGGTTTAGGTAATAGTTAATGGGAAGATAAATGGACTCAAGTGTCATATAATAAAGGTGAAAAGAAAAACAAAAATTAATTAATTAAAAATTAAATTTCGTTTCATTCGACCTGCCTCATTTAAAATTTCTTTTGTTCCAAAAGTAATTTCTAAAATCTTATTTACGTACTATTCGACTCCTATATCCGCACTTCCAAAAAAAATCGCACTAAACATTCTAATTAGCAGTGCACGGTAAAGAAGAGAACCTGCCTCTTCCTCACTTTATCTCTACTCTTGCCTGTACGGTTTCGCGCGGCCATAGTTTCAGCGCGCAGCAGCAGCAGTCATTTGTAACTGGAAGCTCGGAGCGCGAGACAACAAGCGCAAGCCTGCCTTCGGGGCTTTATTGCCCTCATAAAGATCTCGGCTTCTGCGGCCTAGGCCACGCGAACCATAAGCCCTGCGATGAGAGAAAGAGAAAATAAGAGGAGCCGAGTGCACTGCTGCTGCGTCGCTGCCCCTTGCGATTTATGCAGATTAGTATCTATAGTCTGGTGGCCGATACTCTTGCGCTACGGTGGCTGTTTGGTTATAAGGAACCGATATTCGTTTTGACCTCGTTCCTGTTGCGTTTGCACCGATGAAAAAATCACCTGTGTTTGCCGAGAGAAATTCGAGTTCGCGCAGCCTGTATTTCAGCACTTGAATGGTTCTGTCGTTGACGCTGCTAATTGACTATGAAATGTTGAGTGGGAGGTCGAGTACCCACGTACAACTGAAAGATATCTAATACTTACTTTAAGAGAATTTTTTTATTTGGAAATTTCTGTGCTAATCTTTTGGTTTTTATATAATTTCTAAATTTAGAACGGTCATAAGTTTCACTAAAAAAACTAAAAAGATAGGCGCTGATCTTCACGCGGTTGTATTACGTTTTAAATTTAGAAAGTACAAGGAAATTATTAAAGCATTATTTATAAAAACAAAAAGTTTAACAAAGCAATTTCCCCGATGTATAATGTGCATTGTACAAGTATAAATATATCGAAGTTGAACAGCAATATTTTTTCATCTTCCATGATTTCGCACTTGTTGAATTCCTCCAACACTGTATATATCTAGATTATATTCAGGTGTTAAATGTATTCAATCTATTCATACCGCGATTTCATATAACACACGCGAAATTGGTCATGAATTCTCACTCGGCCGAACGAAATTGCCCGGAAGGAGAAAGCCCCACTTTGTCGTGGGAAGAAGATACAAATCCGAGCCGGGTGACGTGTGAAATGTCCACGCGAGGAAAATAGTAGCGCATTTCTTACCGGGGATCTTGGCAAGCGACATCGCTAAATTTCCCTATAAATTTGTAATGATCCTCTCTTCGCACTCTTGGAGCCGCGCGAGTGCCAAGTGCCAAGTATGGTCGTTTGTCATTTCGCCCCATGCCGAGAAGTTTGGATTTTCACGAGGGACTGAGAAAGCGAGGCAATCTTCTATTTTTGCCTCCTCTTCTCGCTTCGCCCACCGGTTCTCTTCCCTTATTTCCACCGGTCCATTAAATTTAGATAAGTCGCGCGCGCGCAAGGCCCCGTACTGCAAAAAATTCAACAAGAAGTGCCGGGAACTTTTCGAGACGTCCGACCACAACCAGACCACAACTGACCGACTTTCGCACTTTGCGCTCAAGTTTAGTTTCAGTTAGTCCACTTGGTCTTAAGTTTTCACTTGCGGTCCCGTACCTGCTGCCAATACCGAATTGATCCACTTTGTTTTAAATCTCTCGTTGTACTTTTGGATTTATATCACCTTTTTCTCCGCCGAGAACGAGTCCGTTTTCTTTGTATCGACCAAGACAGATTTACTGTTGGGCAAAGTTTTTACGGACTTTCGAGAATTCGAAAACTATTTTTTTTCCTTTTTTTTTTGTTGTTAAATATAACATTTTCTAGTACGAATACGTGGAATATGTATCAGATAAAAGTATCGATACATTTTGGAAATACACAGTTTGGTGCTTCTATGATCGCCTCTGCAACAGTGTAAATTATTTTTTAATTATTATTCCAAGGACATGCTATCGAGTCTCGACAATTTCATGATAAATGACTATCCACAATAACATGATTAATTTATAACGAGAAGGGATTAACGCTTTCTCACGTACAGCGAAAATTCATTGGTGAAAAAGTTAATCTCAACATTCCCGCTTATAAATAGAAATTGCAGAGCATATAGTCGTTAAAGCGACGGCGACGCAAAGCGTATTCGACTCGTCATAGCACAGTAAATTTCTCCTCGTAACCGCACACACATACGCCCGTCGACAAGACAGAGAGAGAATCAACATACCACGAGCTG
Source organism: Megastigmus dorsalis (assembly GCA_900490025.1). Classification (NCBI taxonomy): domain Eukaryota; kingdom Metazoa; phylum Arthropoda; class Insecta; order Hymenoptera; family Megastigmidae; genus Megastigmus; species Megastigmus dorsalis. The sequence continues at coordinate 14,484 of UELU01138470.1, read as the reverse complement.
CGACGACTCGCTGCGTCTCGCTCGGCCGCATTAACAATGCAAATGCGTCTCGGAGCAAAAGAATAATGCAGCGAGGCGCCAAGACTATAGAACCGGGGCCGCAGTAAGCAAAACACAGAAAAATTGCGCAATCCCGGGACAGCGGGATTGCGTCTGGGGTGGTCGCGTGCGCCGAACGAAGAAGACGCGCGGCGGGCTTTAATAATGTATCCCTTTATTCGCCGCTGCATGCGCGAAAAAGTGTAAGAGAGAGGGAGAGAGAGAAAAGGAAGCGCGTCGAAGCGTTGAACCCGATTAAAAGAAACGGGCTGCGCGCGCGCTGACGAGCTATTGTTATTGTCCTGAAATAGAATTATTCCAGTTTATTATGCATCGACTGCAGTTGCACCCACAAGGTGATTTATTTTCGGTGGGAATATATTTGGTTAATTCGGAGATTCGTTTTGTAAGATAATCTTGTAGCACTAATTTAATGCTTCAGCTTTAAAGCTACAATTGAATATTGAAAAGCGGAAATTCTTATAAATACATGGATATCGATAATTCATATGTATTTCTGTATGATCGTTTCCTCTCGCAGTGTGGAGCACTATTTAGCCTTTCGCAAGCTCTTGACCCTATACAAAAATCAATAGATCTTGAAGAAACCTACCTTTGGCCTCGCTTTCATCCCACGATCAAGTACCATAATACAGCTGCTGTTCGTAGCTAAAGACTAGCACACCCAAGACTCACTTAATCTCAGATCGATAACGAGGGCATATATATACGATTCGACAAAGCCACAGTCCCCATCGCACGCGGTAATAACACAGAAAGCTCATTACGAGTCTCCTCGCGGCGCTGGCCATCCCATGTGACGTGCAGCTTTGGCCTGCACGAGACGCTTCCTATGACTCCTGGTCGTAGCCAAAGTTTCCCATCAACGAGGGCCTGTGATCGATCTTCCTCCGCTGCTGCTGCAGCCTGCAGCCTCTCTCGCTCTGTGCGCGTGTCCGTTTCACCGGGGCGCCAACAGTTGCAGCCGAAACGAAGTCCAGCCTATTTGTGCCAGAGACTATGTGCACGCATCGCTCGGCTTCGTATATATATCGTACACGCGCATGGAGAGTTAGCGCGCGTCTTGCTTTAATGCTGACAGGCGCAGTGATCGATTGCGTCATCAAACACCCTGCCATATTGCTAGAATCCTGCATAAAGCAGTGAGATAGGGGGATAGAGAGAGAGAAAAAGAGAGAGTGCCTGCGTGTGAGCTGCGTCATTTTTTATTACGCGTTTTAACCTGACAGCGATTGCTCGTAACGTCGTATATGAAAGCCGAACAGAATAAAAGGAAGAAAGGCTGTGCCAGAGAAGTAGAGAATGACTGCGTGATGCATTCGTTGGATGCTTACATTTTTCTCTGGCTAAACGCCGACTGATATAGTCATCGTTTGAGTGCAACTGCAGTCACTGCCTTTCCAGCTGTCTACATTTTTAAAATGAATTATCTTCGTAGATGTGGTAAACTATAAATAATACTCTGACATCTGTTTTCTTATTAAAAGTCACTTTTATCATTGCTATTTGCAACCATCGATATTAGCCATTTATTATTTCTGTAGACTGCTCAAGTTTACGTTTCATATATTTCCAAATAAAATTAAATAACTCACGGTATACGCAGACTAACAAAGTCATGGCTTGAAATTATCATTTAAAAAATTATCATCAATTTATTATTCCGCAAAACTTTTCAACGAATGACAAAAAGAGCGAGCCAACCGCACAGAAACTTCCGGGAGCATATATAGTAAAGAGGCGAACAAAAAAAAGAACATTCTCAAATTTCGCGGGAAAAACTTTCGCTCCCTCAGCGCCAATGAATAATTCTATCTAATTCGCCGCGCGAGCCCGATAATAAAATTCAAAAGCGCAGCAGCCAGCGAAGCGAAGCCAGCCAATGAAAATCCCTTCCCTCCCGTTCATTCGCTCCTCGTCGCCGGCACCGAAATCCCATGCCTAAAAATTGCGCTCATCATCGCCAAGGCCTCCGCGCGTCCGCGCTTGATTTAACTTATGGGCGCGGTCTGCAATCTCGGCCTCTCGCGCGCCCGCGATGGCTCCTGCATCCCTACATAGCCACTGTACTCGCGCAGACACACACACGCGCGCGCGCTCAGACACGCGAGAGCAGGTGCTCCTTGGTCGGGGGGAGGGTAAAAAGTTGCGCGTCCCTCCGCCAACTACGAGACGCCCGCGCCGGTAACATAAGTATGCATGAAGTTAGCTCCGGGCTGTCTGAAATGTTAAGCAGAGATCGAAAGCAAAAGAGAGAGAGGGAGAGAGAGAGAGGAAAGGGCCGCGACTGCTGCTCTTCCTCTTCCACTCTTCTGTACACCATCTCAAGACTGTTTACTTGGTCTGGAGTTTGCCGTGTTGCCGGTAGGCGAGAGGAGAGAGAGAGAGAGAGAGAGAGAGAGAGGAAGTGAGTCGGAGCATCACGCGAGGCAGTGAGTGAGAACTCGCGGCGCGTTTGATAAATAATGCTCTGCCGAATTTGTGCGCGGCAGAGGGCTCGCGCGAGTTTCGGTGAGCTCGAAGAGAGACGCCTTCTCTCTCTCTCTCTCTCTGTATATAAGTGTATACACTGCGAGCTTGTCGTTGGCGCGAGACTACGACGACGACGACGACGACGAGATGGGATCGTGGAGAGGAGGATGTTGTAAGCTCGTTTGCATATTCAGATTACGCTATGAGAGCTTTTTATTTGCACGGACGGGCGAGCGATTGAATTTTGAAGGTGTATACATACTGAGTCCCTGTGTTTTTCGATGCTGTCACTAAACGCGTTACCGAATTCACGACAACATTCTGATGGCTTGTCTAAGCTTCTGTAAGACTTTCGTTATATTTTTCGTACAGCTATTCTATAGAGAATGGAAACGAGTGCATTATTAAATAAGATCAACAATTAATACTTAAAGTGTCATTAATTCAATATAAGATATTCACTATCCTTTGTCTTATTAATCAAAGTGCTTCTCGCCTCCGATCTTCGGTCTCAAGGTTCATATCTTTTAGTTTGTCAGTAATAATCTAACTGTTTCTTTTCTCGAGTACAGCCGTTTGATGCAATTGCAATCAATGCACCCTATGCACGCAAATGTATAAAAACTTAGTAAATTCATGTTGACAATACTATTAATAACACAGATCTGCAAAATAAGGGGTTGTGAATGTTGTTGGCCAACTGAGGGTCATTTCCGAAGCAATTTTCTACGTAGAATTCGAATCCGGAGTCATAATTTGTCCATCACGTAATTGAATAAATTTTTACAAGGGATAAAAAGTTAACAAACGACGCAAGTTATTAAAAAAAACAAGATCTCAACTTTTAGGTAATTGACAACTCTTTCAAACGCATACTATAAAGTTTTTAAAGTTTAATCGTGCAATACGAAAAAATTAGAAAACTCAAGATGAAGTTTACTGAAGTACGTGAAAAAATCAAGATTTCGTGCGACACTTAGATGTGAAAAGGACAAAAAATTCTTCATATTTGTAGTAGGTTTATGCGTTTCCTATTAATATTTATCAGGGATACCCATTTGCATCCTTCTTTATAGTTCATATTTCTAAAAAATCACTAATAAATTTAATAGTCCTGAAGAAGGCAACAAGTTCTGACGAAACGTCAAGTATATATATTAAATATACAAATTAAAAAACTGATTCTTATTATCATTGATGCAAATCACAATTAAGCGTATGATTTTGATTTTAACGTGAAAGCTTCTACCTATTTAATTATTTCGTTAGCTGCAGCTGAATTTTACTTAAGTACTTTATATTATGCTTTTACCATATGCGGATGTTATAAATACAAACAATGGCAATAACATATTATATGCATAATGAGAGAATTGTGACGAGATTCAATTTTTCGTATTATCGATAGCAGACGCTTCTCAATTGATATGACTGTTGAAGCGCATTTAAAATAAAATTACAATATCATAATATATAAATTACTCAGAATAAAGGATGAAATTGATATTCTTTAATTTAATCAGTTCGGAATCATGAATACCATGATATCGCTCACCTCATCGTTCTTATCTCATTTATATACTACTCGATGAATCAACTTTAAAACAGTTTTTAATTTTACTTCTAATTTCTTTTTGTTACAGAATACACAAAATCGGTACAGCGAATCAAACGAAATATAGATCACATGACGGTGAGTTTACTGGCATTCTTTACGTATATAAATATATAGTATAAAAAAATTTTTACAATTCGACCGGTAGTAGAGGATTCTATAGTAATAATAATGTTAGCTAGGACATCTAAAACTATTTCACTATAGAAACGTAATGATTCGTTGTTTAATGTAACTTAAAAATTGAAAATCTGTTACCTTATTGCCATATCTGACTATATGTATATTTTACTGTCATATATTTCAATAGTGAAATTTTGCATTGAGTTTTTTTTTGTTCACTTGTAAAAACCTAACTTTCTTAAACTATATTTGATTCGTATTATGTTACCATTATAATACAATAAAAGTATATATGAACAACGACCTAAGATACTAAAAACATCTGCGATGCATTGCTTTATTATGTCACACCACCAAATTATCACACCATTTAATTCGCAATAAAAAATAGCGCAGGTGCAAAAAACTACTAAACTAATTGGCGCAATAAAATTTGCCACCGAGTCAACATCTCAAGCGCGTGAAAATTGACTCACTGAGCAGCTGAGGAAGGTTAGGCGCCGTCGTGACGTACAACCGAGGCGCGAAATTCACTTTGGTAGGAATTTTTTCCGGGTGCCCACCTGGAATTTAATAATATGCGACTTTGCGCCACGGGGAAATCCTCGAAACAAAGTGTGCCGACACCGCCGGGCGGCGCGTAATACAAGTAAGCGGCGCCACTGACGTATGATCCGTCACCGCACCTAAGGACTAACCGCACCCGTCGTCGCCTCCGCGCTTTTCATCATAGCAGACAGTCCTACAGTGCGTGTGGATCCAGCGAGTGCCATCTCCGTCGAATTCCTGGAGTATGAACATTTCAAAGCATCTTTCTCTCTCTTTCTCTGTTTGGTTGGTTTGCTTCGTCAGAAACATTAAAATTAGAGATTTTTAATCCTTTAAATTATTGTTAATTAGTTGTTATAAGATGTAATCAATGGTCAAGATACTTTTTCAAAAATTTTATCAACTCTCTTCGACAAAGATTTTAAATGTACCAAAGTGTATAAAATTTTAATAAAAGGTATCAAAATGTATTAAAATGTACATAAGGTTGCGTTTTGTAATTTTGGTACATTTACGTAGGTGCATTTCCACAAATTAATAAAATTTCCATAACAATAATTAAAAATCAAAGACGACGCCAACGATATTAGAATAAAAAGAAGTCATAGTAGAAAAGTAGAAAAGTTACATCGTTACTTAAAGTATATAAAAATGTTAAATTTAAAAATGAAACTGATTCTTTTTTAAATTTTCAGAACAAGAAATTAGAAAAAAAATATTATAGAAAATCAAGTTTTTCTATACTTACCTGTTTCTACTTGTATGCATTAAGCTTAAAGAACAATCAACTCAGTTTTTTTTTCGAACTACCCGCAACTTTTTTCAAACTTTTCTCTTTAACAAATTAACGAATTGACTAGTAACTTTAAGCGATGATAGAGTTATCAAAAATGAAGCGCGTTCAACCCAGAAATTACCGATAAATTACATAAGTATAATATTTTTCGTTTCAAACATAGTTCAGTAGAGTTTTATTGGCACGTTTGAAACATTGAATAGTTGAATAGTAACCTTATTTTTGCTTAGTTTTGATATATTGCCGTAATACATGTGTTTGAAACATAATTGCAAGGTTAGAGTCACGCAATATCTTGTATTAAACTGAAATCAATAGAAATTTTATATTTTCTTCTGTATTACCTTATTTTTTCGATAGCCTTATCATAAATGAAGCGCGCTCAACCCAGCAATTACCGAAAAATTACATAAGTATAATATTTTTCGAATCTGAAGTGAGTTTAGCTGAAACGCCTTTAAAATTTTGAGTAAATCACAAAAAAAAACGAAAAATCCCGAAAAATCACGTTAGTGAGGATGAAAAAATTAGAATAATTGCAAAAAAAAATATCTGAAAATGGAAAAAATCATATTAATGAGCGTGAGAAGCCTTGTAATGAATAGTATTAAAAAAACGAGTAAAACCATAATATTGATACAACTATCAGATAAAAAACAGAATCAATCACTCAGTGAATCTTTTTCCCTTTTATTCGCTGGCCGATCTGTATACTTCCACTACGCAATACATTTGCCTTGCTCCCCTTCATCTTTCCTTTCCATTATTCTCTCGCTTTTTCAGTTCACAGTTTTTTTTCAAAGGCGGCTCCAGTTTCTCCTCTCTCTCTCTCTCTCCCCGTCTCTCTCTCTCTCTCGCTCTTTTCTTCATAGTTGGACAACATGCAGTCGGAAAAGTGAATCTACTAAAATATTAAAAGTACGTAGTTGCCGCAACGCAGTTTCACCAGCGAGAAAGAGAGAGAGAGAACAAGTGCGAGAGGAGGGGGGCAAAGCAAAAAAAAACAGCGACAAAGATTGCCTTGCGGGATTCCTTACAAAGTCTGACTTATTTAGCCTCGGGGTCACGACTGCGAGCACAGGAAAAGCCAGTTAGACAGAGAGAGAGAGAGAGAGAGAGAGACGGCGAATATAAATGCTGAAAGTATGAAATGCTCTTTTGTCAGCGCTCTCTCTCTCTCTCACTCTTAGTAGCACCGCGCCGCAGCGGAACTTTATTAATTGCGCGTTTTGTTATGCAAATCTCTCATACCCGCTGCTACGCTCCTCTCCCTCCTTCTCTCCTCTCTTCGCTCCATCTGTCCCTCTCTCTCTCTCTCTCTCTCTCTCTCGCTCTTTCCCTCACTATACTCTCTCACTCTGGTTCCCTTGTCCCCACCCTCCGTCCTTATGTTACTCGCTCGCGCTTGCTGCCTTTAAAAGATTACCCTCGAATTCATTGCCTTCAATTGGGAAACTTTAAAACGTCGCCGCCGCGGGAGGAGTCAGGAGAATTCCAAGAATCGTAGAGGGTCCAAATCGTTAAACTTTCGGCGATTTTCCTGCCGCTCACTCTCTCGCTTTCTCTCTTTCTCTCGCCCCTCAATCTTTGGATATTTAGCGGGCGCCAAGAGGCTTTTTTTGCAATTAATTGATTATATTCATGAAAATTAAGGTCGTCAGTGGTAAATTGAAGGGCTCAAATGGAGTGACGATCATTTGATCCAAATCCTTTACTTTCAGCTTCTTGTACTTTAAAGTGACAACAAATCGTATCTGTGAGTTTCGATTCACTTAAAAAGGATTTAAATTCATTTATTCAAAATGTATCTTGTAACTAATTTCCCTAGTAGAAACATAGTCGAGTTCATGTATAGTCCACAGTCAGTGGAGACTGCTTTAAGCTTGCGCGTAGATTAAATTAGTATGTTTTTAGACGAACAACTGGTTTGGCAGCCGAGTAGCCCCGGCTACTTTGCCACAGTTTTGGAAAGCAAACTGGCTAAGGATTCAGCTATTTTAAGCATCACATTTCTTATTTATTTATTATTTTTTAATCGACTTTAACTCGATATATTAAATGCTACGATAATTATAGATTTCACAAATATTATATAGGTATCATGCAGTAGAACGTATTAACTCGATAATTAATGATTAATTAAGGAAGTTGAGCGTTTCACCGATATCACGAGAAGCGAGAGCGATGAAAAGTGTGTGAACTGTAGCGGGGCTACGGCCACGTGGCGACACTCTCAGGCAACGGCGTACCTATATACCAGAGAATGTAGAAATATCTCTGTATTTTGTCTGCCTGTACAACAGTTTTCTCAAACGTTTGCCCCCCCCCCCC
>UELU01138469.1:23101-38298 GCA_900490025.1 Megastigmus dorsalis | reverse complement strand
GCCCCCCCCCCCTCCTCACTCCCGATGGCAAGGGAGGAGGGGGGGGGGCTGATGGAAGGAGGGTGGGCGTTAACGCGTGTGTGCTACGGAGAAAGAGCGAGGCGTCGGGTGGCGAAAAAACGAGGAGGACGTCGACGAGACGAAGTGTGAGAGGCATGAAAAAAAAGGGGGAGCCGCAGCGGCAGCAGCAGCAGCAGCGAGCACTCGAAACGCGATCGTAAGAGCCTGGCTTCCCTCGAGGAGAGGAAGAAAGGGAGAGAGGGTGAGCTACGGGTCCCGCGCGTCTCAACCGACTCTCTGGTCGATATTTCGCACGTACAGTCACCTCGGGAAGCTCTCGCTGGGCACGGACTACACACGAGTACGCGCGGCCCATTACCAGTCTAAGTGCAGTCACTGTTTTGCAAGGTTAGGTCTCAGAGAGAGAGAGAGAGAGAGAGAGACAGAGAGAGAGAGAGAGAGAGAGAGAGAGAGACAGACAGACAGACAGAGACCATGGGCGCTTTTGCTAGGGTTTGATAAGAATCGGTCGTTAATGGCGCATTCCCGGCTTGACTCGAAGAAATTTTCATTTCCACTCGGAATGAGCTATTCCGAGCTGCATTTATTTTGCTGAAATTTAAGGCAGTTTTTGCGCGTGACTCGATGACGCTGGCATTTCGGCAGTAGTAACGTTTACAGGACTTTTTTATGTAAATGAACGTTTTGAAATTATCTGGAATGAGTGTCTCGTTTTATAGACGGAAGATTCAAAATATTCGCGCAGTAACCGTTTTCTTTCTGTGAAATGTTTGCGTTCTCACGCCAACCTTCCTTTTTAGTATTATAATAAATTTTTATGAAAATTAAATGACGCCGTATTGTGTGGATCGTATATGTAGTGTTTTATATTAAATCCTCTTTGATACGATCATAAAAAGGGTAACAATTCGTAAAGTGAAAAGCGTAAACACAAAAAATACTGTTATGATACAATTGTTAATATTTGAGTCGATTATATCATTTGAACTCATAAAAAGGTATTAAAGGTATTTATAAGTTTATAAAGGTAACACGTCTCAACGGAGAATAATTATTTAAAAGTGGTTGCATTTTATACATGACATTTGAAAATTTCAAACAAAATTATAATTTTGTTATGCCCTAAAATTGAATTTAGATCCATTTTGGCTTTGACTGTTCCACCATCGAAAGACCCATTCATGAATTTCACTGCCTAAGCTTTCACTATCGGCAACCTCCACTTCTGTCATCGTTACTTCAAAGATAACAGAAGAGCTTTCGCAGTATTCAGGGTAGACGTTTTTTTGTCGGCAGCAGGGAAGCGAACCACTTATAACCGTGGTGTGGCGTCTATAGTTCGATTCTCACTCCCCAAATGTTTCATGATCAAACCCGAAATTCAGACCCCCGGGGGAGAAGTTGATGATTATACTTTAACTTGAGTTTGGGTGTATTTGGGGTGCCGAGTAGCTATACGTGCGGGGTAACATATGGTTTTTTACCCCTCTCGAGTTTCATATTGAAAGTTTTATGCAGATTGTGGTTTTTTGAGAATTTCGAACGTGACAGTTTTCTCGGATAGATACTTTTAAGGGATATTGAAATTCTAGTGCAGGGGGTGCAAAATGGGCCGAGGGAGGAACGCCAGCTGGTAATGCACTTTCCGGATGTATTTATCGCGTTACAGAGTAAAACTTGTTTTCGTAACCTTGCATTTTTCAAGTTACGTAAGGGCTTTAATGCTCCTATAATAAGTCTTATGGTGCATTTCGAAAGTGATCGTATAGTTTTTTATAAGCAGCGGTGATTTAATTTTATTAATTGAGTTAATTTTTTAAATTAATTTTATTATTTTTTATAATATGCATAATTTAATAACATTGAAAGAAATTGAGCAATATATTAACCACGATAATTTCTCAGAATATAGTATTCTTATACTCTAGCTTCTTCACACGATTCATTTGTTGTGATGTTTCATTAATAATTAAAACCCTTTATCCTGTGGATAATAGCATTAGAATAAAGAATTCTAATATTTTCTTTCTGAATGATATAAGCTGTATTTTTCTATATTAATGAAGAAAATGGAATGGATTATATTATACTCATTTCTCTCAATCTATACATGATCATTCTTTTTCCGTCTCTGCACAAGGAAGCGAAGTCCTAAGGTTCATTTAATGCCATAATTCCTCATCAAGATAGAGGCAGCGGGGCTGTAACGAAAAAAATCATAACAAGTTTTCTTTTGTTCCATCTCCCTTCCCTCGGCAAACAAAGGGGTCGTTGAACCTTTTAAAAAAGAGCAATAAGGGAACGCGCGGTGGCGAAGAAAGTAAAAGAAACAATAGAGAGAAAAAGAAGTTTGGTCGGTCGGCTCGGTCGGTCCATCTTTCTAAAACAGGGAGGGAAACTCAAAAAGGGATTAGCGAAAAGTTAGTCATTGCGAGTAAACTACTGTCAGAGAAAGAAAAGAGGGTCGTGGTTTAGTACACGTCGCACGTAGAAAAGCCACAGCCGGCCGCGTGTGCTACGTGGAAGCGAAAAGAATGAGTACAGCACGAAGAGTGGGAAGGAGAGAGGGAAAGAGGGAGAGATGCTAGATGGATGGATATATAGAGATAAAGGCCAGGGCCATTTCGTGTTAAAATATATGGCGCCAAAGGAGCGCGAAATATACACGCGGAGCTGGAAGATAAAGAGCGGCGGGGGAGAGGGAGGAATAGAGAAAGACAGAGAGAGGGAGAGAGCGGGGGAGGGCGAAAGAGCGAGAGGGAAGGGGAGGGGGGAGGGAAGTGTGTAGCAGCCAACTAACCGTCCAGCCAAGCAACAGCGGACCACCGCCGCGGCACTCCACCTAATGCTGCTGACTAGCAAATACATAGTCTCCCTCTCGCTCTTTCTACCGCACATCGCTACTACTGCTGCTGCTGCTGCTGCTTCCACCTCGCAGTATATAGCAGGGCTGCTCTGCCTTTCGGGGTTAAGGAGATGCTCTTGAGCGGCGCTCAGCATGCGTTTCAGACACGTGGATCAAGAGAGCGGCGAGTAGCAAGGAGAGAGAGAGAGAGAGAGAAGGGGGCGTGTGCCACTTTGTCAATCGGACTAGGCATATCGCGTCGGGAGCTCTCAGCGTTGAGGGAGAGCCCCCGGAGTTTTATGTACTGTCGCTTTCAAATAAAGAGAGAGAGAGAGAGAGAGAGAGAGAGAGCGAGCGAGAGAGGGCCTTTGTTCCGCTAATGACTGCGATGCGTCGGGCTCATTAAAAAATAATATTAAGTGTGGTTATGTGGCTGGCCATACGCTTTTCGCCTCCCCCCCCCTTTCTCTCTCACTCTCTCACTCTGGTACTCGCCTTCTTTCTACCTTTCCCTCTTTTTTTCTACTATGCTTTTTTTAACCCTCTCTCTTTCTCTCTTATGCACAGCCGGTCTCTTTCCACTCTTTTTCGCTTTTTTCTCGGCCCGGGTCCATTGTGCTCTTTCAGAGTTTACAAGATTAAGTGATGTACTTTTTTCTGGCGCGTCGAGTGCTCATTCTGCTCTCTTTTTATCTTTTACCGGTTAATTTTATTGGTACCTCGCTCTTTCTCTCATTTCTCTCTCTCTATATATTCTCTCTCTCTCTCTAACTTCCACTCTTGCGTCCACTCTGCAAATCATTCCGAATTAATAAAATAATAGGTCTGTTTGTTGGCCGCTGATTGACCGTCGGGGAGTTTTAGTATATATTAGTCGTTCATTTATCGTGCGCCAGTGTTTTTGCGCGTTATTGTTTCGTTTTGGATGCGTGACATACGCGCCTGTCGCTCCGTTCGTATTTTTCTTCCTCGAATGAAAAGTCAATTTGATTTTGATTCATTCGTGGTTTGCGGGAAAAATGATCGAAGCCCCGGCATTAACGATGACACGTGGACGTCTCTAATAAATAATAATTGTTGCAGATTTTTCGTTAAAGCTGTTATTCGTTAATGCGACCTGTGTGTGTATAATATTTCGGTAAATTGCGCATCCATTAATAAACGGAGGCAATGGACGTCTGCCCACATATATATTCATATCACTCAATTATTCAAGGAAGCACTCGTGGTTTATTATTACCTTAACACTTTGGGGATGTTGGCTAAAATTGGCTATTTTCGTAGCGAGATATTTTAATGCCAGTGGTTTAAAAATGTATAGATACATCATTTGACTTTCAAAATACTTTTTAATTATCTATTTATGATTATTATCTATGTAGAATTAAGTATAGTATAGTATGATAATTTTGTCTGCGTAAATATTTAAAAGGTAAAGTTCACTTACATTCCAGCTTCTAATAAATACTTAAAATGCAAATGTTTTATTTACTTTTGCGAACATAACAAATAATCCATTCAATTTAAATTACGTATTTAAAATAACTGGCAGTAGAAATATTACTTTATATTAAATGTAATATTGGCTAATAAAATAAGCTTTGTGCGATCACAATTATTAATCAAGTGAAAGCCTGATTAAAAATATAGCATTTGTCTAGTCCTTACTAATTATTCAGGATCCTATCGATACAACAGAGTAGCGTGACAATGGTAGGACTTTAACATCCCCTTAATTAAAGTTTACTTGTTATACTATCTATGAATGGGAGACGGCAGCCACAGTTGTTTGAAAAACTTACCTCACCGAGCGACGCTAGTATCAGGTGAAGGAAATTAATTAACGGTACTGCATGCTTTGGTGAAAAATCGGTTACAATGGTCAAACGGGAATATCACAAAAATCACACGTGTACTATTAAATGCGGCACAACACGCGCGATTGTTCTCGCAAAGCCGGACGGCCATGGCAGTACTCACGAGCTCCGCGCCTCTCCCGCGTACCTCGGAACAAAATAGTTCGAGGTTAGGCTCGCAAATATAGGGGACACATAACAAGGTGCAATTTATATTTATAAGAAAATAAAAAGGCACATTGATACGGACAAAATCGTTTTATTTTATTTTAAAGAAAAACTTATTTAACACTTATTTTGTATTTAAATGAGTTGTGTATAAGAAATTATAAATATATTATAGATAAATGAAATATTTTCATCTAAATAGTTAAAGTATTTATATTTTTTGTATAAAGATATCTCTTATTTTACAAAATTTTAAAAACATTTTTTATTTTTAAATGTCTTTCAAATATATTAAATATACATATTTTTAAGTTAAAATATTAGCACCAATAAAAGCAACAGTCAAATAACGAATACGGATTCAAAATGTATAAAATATGGGCCGTGTTATTTTGTAATCAATCCATAAGTGAGCAAGTTCGCTTCATGGCACACTAATACGAACTCATAACCTAATCGGGACATTTACCATTTACTCCATTTTGACTATCGATTTTTTACGCATATATTATGCAGTGACTTCAATTGGTTTTTTTTCTCCGTAAATGCATACAATAATTATATTTTAAGAAAATATATTGCTGACAGAGTTTTTTCACCTGATATCGGTGACGCTGAACGAGGTGAGTAACTCGAGCAACTGTGGCTACTGCGTCCTCTTAAATTTATTCCGATTTTTCGAAATTTATACTCGTGTCATATATTTTTTTTTTGGTGCAAATATTCGTTTTCGATCATAAATCCGAAACAAATAATACGCATTACAAACATTTCGCGTACATTTTCGATAACCACTCCAAAAACGCAAATGTCCAGTGAAATTTTCAAGCCTTGAAAACATATAAACACGATTCGATACTCAAACATAAAACAGCATCTGTACCATCCACAAAATTCCGCACATATATTTATTTTCGACTATTCCGGTAGGTTCGCGTCTAGTGGAGAGACAAACAAACAGTAGCACCCCCCCCCCGAGTGCAGAATACAAAGGAGAAACGAAATCTGCGCTCAACAAAAAGACACACGACATCATTTGTGAGAGCGGGGACGGGTTATAAAGAAGCTCGAAGATTCGAGGCTCGGGAAATGTCGTGCAAACATCTGATATTCCGTCAATTTTTCTCTCGAACTGCTAAGCTTCGAGATCTCAAAAGCGAAACAAACATATACTCTCTCTAGCATCCCGCCCACAAAGAACAGTAAGACGTATCCACATAGTGCATTCCCTCTGCGACAATCACGTCTCCTATGTGCTCTACTCGTTCTTTCCCTCTCCTCTCCCAAGATCACATTCATACATTTGTCCAACGGGAAATTGTGTTCCATCGATTCGCGGAAGAAAATGGCCTGCTTCTGTCTCTCCTCCTTCTCTTACTATACTAGAACCAGTAGCAGCAGCCTAGCATAGATCAGAGGCGAGGCCAGAGGCTGGCGGCGGCCGAATGCAAACGCCAGCTAGTTTTCGGAATACGAGACGCCATAACTCCTCTTTATAGCAATACTTCTGCCGGTGGTAGTGTGCACGAGAGCGCGCGCGATCCATAATACGATAGGTTGGCTAGTAGAGAGAGAGAGAGAGAGAGAGAGAGAGAGAGAGACAGAGAGAAAGAGAGAGAGCGTAGGGAGGGGGGAAGGAGGGCAACAGCCGCCGGCCGTTTTATAGAAGCTTTGGCTCCATTGCTGCCGGCGGCGGGCGTCGTCGAGCTCTTCGGGCTCTCTCACGTGTCGAACGATCATTATCGTTCGCTGCAGAGCACCGCACCACCGGACGCGTTATCTTTTTTCTACCGGGAATCTTTTCCCTCCTGCGCTCAGGAAGCGGAGAGAGGAGAGAGGAGAGAGAGAGTAAGGAGAGTAAGGAGAGTAAGGAGAGATCTTCTCGCCTAGATGTTCGGATGCAACGGATAGTGCGCGCGAGAGATCTCCCGGCGATTTTTCCACCACCCGAGGTTTATATAACCGTGCGAGGGTGAGAGAAATAGAGAGAGAGAGAGAGAGAGAGAGAGAGAGAGGGAGAGAGAGAGGTGGTTTATGGGGTTGCAACGAGGCAAAAAATATTGTGGATTCGATGACGTGTAAAATGACAGTTTATGGCCGTGTAACGGTTATGCTTTGAGGTTAAGGGGAAAAGAGCGAGGTTTTGCTGAGATTTTTAAGAGTCAGTGATTTGATTTCTTGTTGGTTTGAGGGGGTTCTTGAATTCAATAATGACCTTATTGTATTTCATCCCCATAAACTTGCTACCCCATAAAAAGTGTTTATTTTTTTCTCAACCGTTACTTGAAGAGTTTTTCGAAAATTAAACGGTTTCAAAGAACATACTGTATTAAACGGTTTCAAAAGAGCATATTGTATGAAATACTGATGGGTCAAATCAGTTAATCCGTATAGATTTTATAACTGATAAAAACTGTAGCTTCGGTCGAGTGTTACTGTTGTACAATTTTATTATTCAATTTTTTGTATACAAAATTTTAATTTATTTTACCTTTCTAATTAATCAGCAAATTCGAAAATATAAAAAAAAAAACATTAAGAGACAGTACATGACATGTGAATAATTAATTCTTTTATCATAATTTTGCATTTATTTGAAAACGTATACCATTATATTTATGTAAAAAGCAAAAAACCATTTAAAACAATACACATATTCGCAATCAATGTTTTATTTTGTATTGGTATCAAATTTTTTATCACAAAAAATATATGTTTCTTTTCTTCGTTATAAAGTGTCAGTTACATTCAACTTTTAACTCAATTATCATTCATTTACATGGAAATAGTTCATTAGTCCAGGAAAGACTTTTACGCACACATTTTCCGTAGTGATTCACTTTAAACGAATATGAAAGTATAGAAAAAGAAAGAACATCGTTGAGCGGACTAAATTCTATAGAGGACGAGGAGTGGATACTATAGTCCTTACTCACCGTGTAACAGAGGAAATTCGCCCAGACTGCAGGGGAACAGCTCAAAGTCGTGGACAAGACGGGTGGGAAACGGGATCGAGTCAAAGGCCGCGAAATAAAGACTCTTACCTACATTGCAGCTTCATGCGTGAATTCTCCTCAACAACGTTTTCTCTCTCTCTCTCTCTCTCTCTTGAAGCTCGAGGTAGGTAAGACGAGTATGCTCAGAAGCTCACGAGCACGTCTCGCGTTTATACGCGTGTGTGCGCGTTGTGTACGTGCATGAGTGAGCTCTAGCGAGCGTCTTTCCGTGTAATACTTTGTTAGCGCGGGAATGTTAAGAGGATGTGATATTGTTATTTTACCAAAATCTAATTATAACGAAAATGAATTTGTTTTATGCAGACCCTACATCTACCCCCTCGCCGCTAATTGTTTTATATTAGACTTGCGCTAAGTAGCTGTTTATACGTATCGTATTAAACCATTATTTCCAAGCGGTTGTTTTTAGTTTCCGATCTCGTTAGCGTCGTTTTAAAACAGTAGCATGCAAACTATCTTTTCAAGGATTTTTCCGCGAATTCAAATTGCAATACTGGCGATTTTCAATGCAAATAATCATGACTTTTCCCGCAGTTCGTTTTAAAATTTCCCGATTTCAGCAGAATTTATACAAAGTAGAAAAAGCTGAATTCAAAACACTTCACGAAATTCTATATGAATATTTTCGATTTCGGTCACGCCAAATATTATAGCAATGAATACGGCGAAATATGGATGAATTACAAGGAATATACGTTGCATTCCAACGATGTGAATTTCCAAACAGAATTAGACTTTGAAATTCAATGTACGCAAGAAAATAACTGCAGTCCATTCTTTTATTTATCCTTCTCTTTATTAGTCAGTCAAATTACATTCTCTCAACTCCACAATAAAATTCTCAACGTAAATCATGGAATTGGATATTCTACCAAAATTTGAATCAGAATATTTCTCTTCTCTGACGGCTAAACGCTTCAATTTGCCAGTAACGAGACCAAATCCATTACGAGGGACGCGGCAACAGATGCTGCAAATTACGAAGTAAAAATACATATAATCTCACACGAAGCAACCCAACGTACATAGATTTACCCTAATCGATGGCAAACCCATACATCGTTAAAACAGAAACCAGACTTTATCCTCGGTCGGCGCGGACTAACAAGATTTCTTAATAACTTAATGGATGCATCCCCTTGCGCGGTGGCGCACTGCCGAGGCTTCGAGTCTTCGTGCTTCGCTCCTATATATGTATTTTAAACGCTGGAGTGCGAAATGTGTGCGCTCACGTCGCCGATGTGCAGCAGCAGCAGCAGCAGCGGTAAGAGCATGTGAGGGTCGCGCCTCGGATGTCTTGACGGGTGAGAGGGGTGGGAGCTTGGCGTACGGCGTCTCCGGGTGCCATTAAAACTTTACAATCTCAATCTTGGACGCGGGAGCCGTGCACCTAGTTGCACGTCACTCCGCTAAATTAACGAAAGGCTCTGCCTCGTTCTACCTCGTAGTGGTTGGACACATGACGTCCCTCCTATTTTCACTCTGTCTCTCTCTCTCTCTCTCACTCACTCTTTCGGCTTTTCCCGCTGTACTCGCCGGACGCCTCTTTATAACCCGATCCGATGAAAAGCTCGAATTAAAGTGACGGATTGAATAATTGGTTGGGAGTTTTGTTTTTTTTTTCTGTCGACTGTCTCGTCGTGTTAGAGTAGAGAATTAAGTTATTCAACTTGTGTGCAATGGAGATTCGTTTCGTAATGATGAGAATGAATTCTGAAGTAAATTATTTCTTCGAGTGTCGCTATACAAAGAGAGTAGACTTGTTTCAATTGACGATAGGGCTGACTTTTACCTCATTCTATTCGCTTTTAAAATTAAATTATCCTTTTAATTAGAAATCTCGAAACGCCTGCAAATATTTAATTTTTTAACGCTCTTTTGTAATAAATTGCCATCCTAAGGATCTAATTAATTCGTTTTATAATTTGTGAGCACTCAGTTTTCGAATTGATATGATTGTGGATCAATATATTTTAAATTTAAATGATGTGCATTTTAGTGAAGTTTAATTAATTCGAAACACATTATCGTACATTTTACCCGAAAGACAGATGTTCGAAGAGTATTCTGATTATCAACCTGGTATTCGAATAATGCAATACTGCAACGCTCGGACTTCAATGTTATAGAATTTCCCTTAACGGAAATAATGTTTTGCACAGATCAAAAAGTACCCACAAAAGCCTTTTACCCACGCAAAAACAAACGGATCGTTAAATATACCAAATTTCATTAATTTCAACCCTAATCATTATATGTTTGATTTTTGCAATATGCCCAGACAGTAAATACGCCTTTATTCACCCGGTAGCTAAGCAAGCTTACGAAATTTGCAATTTCATGCAGTGCAGTGCACCAATCAACCAACAGCCCCCTCTAACCCCTTCAGTAGCTTTACAGACAGAGCATTATTCAGGCCTTGAAAACAATGTCGAACGCAACACGCGACAATTTATGCTTGGAAATCCCGTAACCAAATTTGAACGTAGTATTGTAGGTGAATCGGCTTTTAAAACGCTACAACAATGCTCCACCATCCATAAATCCCTTGATAATTAACGTATAAGATTACGTTTCGCCTTTGATATTAATATAAGCGTGCATTGTTTTCGCTCGCTCTCTCTCTCTCCCTCTCGACGAAGCAAAAATAGCTTTTGTCAAATATCGCTTCCTTTATTTGGATTCCGCATGAACATTTCAACGAATTATTTACCCAGTACGTATTTCTATACGAAATATTTTATCGTCCCGTGTATATGCGCATATAGTTTTGCTCGCTGTATGTGTAGACACACACACGGCTTTCTTTGCCGTGTTGGGGATACTCGTTAACTTATAGTTCGCATTTCCATCTGTTTTTGAAGAGCCGAGAGCTTTTGCCAGGACCAAAACTGCAGAGGCGACAGGGGCCGCTAACATCCGCGTGCCCTATAACCACGTGTGTGCTCCCGGAGCATTAGCTAATTGTGCTGTGTGTGCTGAAGAGTGAGCGAGAGAGAGAGAGAGAGAGAGAGAGAGGAAAATAAAGCCGATGAGAGGCTCTGCGCGGATTATTGGGTCAAGATTGAAATTCAATTTATTAGCCCTTCGGGCAAAACAAATCGATTTTTTTTCGACAATGGAAAGAACTAAAATGTTGTACA
Organism: Megastigmus dorsalis; assembly: GCA_900490025.1. NCBI lineage: Eukaryota > Metazoa > Arthropoda > Insecta > Hymenoptera > Megastigmidae > Megastigmus > Megastigmus dorsalis. The sequence continues at coordinate 27,248 of UELU01138469.1, read as the reverse complement.
TTTGCCATTGTTTCATTATTCATGTACATGTGTCTTCGTTAGCGCAGGGACAGTCGAGATATTACTCGTCGCTTAAGAAATTGCGTTGATGTTCCTTTTTCTCTTTTCCTGGTATATACAGTTTCCCAGTTCCACGAAAAGCTACCGCGCAAACTTTGTGTCTCGACTTTGCCATAATAATAATAATAGATTTCCCGTGTACAGAGGAGTTTGCGTAAGCATGCAGTATCTGCAAAAAATTTTAATAAAATTTAATAAAAACAGACTCTTCCGCCGTCGCAACTCCGGCGCAGGAATATTAAAACTTTTAAAGCGCGTATACATCACGGGTGTATTTACAGTGATTTAGTATCTGATGATTTTGGAAAACAAAGTTTTGAAATATGCGCTCGCGCGCGCTGAGCTACGCAAACTTTTGAAAATGTAAGTACGCGGGCTTGTTATTTTGTTGAAAAAAAAAAGAAAGTGCGAGAGAGGGGGGAATTTACCTTAACCAATGACCTTAGGTGTCGGGTGCATTGCTATACTCTCTCCCACTGTTCTAAAGTCTATTATAATGTAAGTGGTGTAAATGGAAGTTTGTAAAACGAGCTCAAATTTAGACCATATTATATTTGCACGGCTAAATTTCACGTGACACTAAATCCCGGACTCAAATGTAAAGAGTATTTTAACACCGGGAGGAACCCATTATTATTATACTTTATAAATATGAAAATTTTTAATGTCCTCTTAAAGTATCATTTAAATTCTAACTTAAAGCGAATTAAGTTCTAAAGAATATAATCAATTTTAGTGGCTTCTTTTTGCATAAGTGTACTTTAGTTACAAAGAATTTTCTTGTAAAAGGAAGCCACTTTTTATCTTCTTCAATATGTAGAGCCACTGCAGAGACGTACGGTTTACTGTACTTTTTTTTTTAAAGAGAAACTATGACGCTGCAAAAAAGTTGTTGGTGAAAGTTGGCAAGAAGTGGACTTGACTTTGGTGTCAATATAAAGGATATCAGGGACTAAACGATATTGGAGTTTAAGCATCTCCGGGTACAATAACGTTTGGCATCGTTATTAACTTTGTACGCAGGAAAAATTCTAAGAATATTATCTTTAATGTTTAAAGTTGAAATGATATAAGATCTTAAATAATATTTTTAGAATCGTTACGTCAATTCAACTCACGCATAAGCCGAATTACAGTGTACACCAATTACTTTCATCTGAAATTCGTATTTACTCGTATACGTGCATGAAGTATACTTAAATCCATAAAAGAATTTCATTTCCGAAGATGGCCCTTCAGTAGACCTCCTCCCAACTTTTACAACAAAAGAAAAGGTCACGAAATAGTGAAGGAACGATTGCGTCACGTTTTCGGACCGAGCATAATGTCCCGAGCAGCAGTCGCGCAGCAGCAGCAGCAGCAGCACCGGGGCAAGTTCCCTCTTCCTCGGTAGTAGCAGCAGCCATGCGCCCCGCTTATCGATCCGCGAAAGACGCACCGCCACGAGGTTATACACATTTTCCTCTCTCGAAAAGCAGCCGCACGCCCCTCTTTCTCTCTTTCGTTGGGCTAAAAACCTATGCGTTTTGTCGAGGAAATCGCACGAAAAAAAGGGATAGAGAGCGCAGAGGGGGTGGAAACGTCAGGGGGTAGAAAAAAAACCGGTCTCGCGTGCATATCGGTTTTCCCATCCGTGCGACTTCCCGCTGGTGGGAAAAAAAATGGCTCCGGCAATTTCGGAGGTTTCTACGAACTGGTTGCGCGCAAACGTCCGGCAATTTGCGCCTACAGTCCTGGATTGCCTCTCTGACTCTCTTTTTTCCACCCCGGTCGATGTTGTTACTCTCCTCGACTCTTTCTCTCATTTTGCGTGCTACTCTTTTTTTCTTGCTCTCTCTCTCTCTCTCTCTCTCTCTCTCTCTCTCTCTCTCTCTCTCTCTCTCTGTTGCGCACCTGCTGGCTTTTTTTTTTGATCTGTCTTTTAGAGGTGCGCGTGCGATACGTATCAATCGGATTTTCGAACTGGGCCGATAATGCATTTTTCAAAAAGGAACTCCCTAGCAGTAAATCGAGAAGGGTTATATTTCACGGGGGCTAAAAAATATCCAGGTGCTCACGTACAGTGCGACTTTCATCTTTTTTTTCTGTTTGATCTACCTGTTGTTTTTCTTTTTGGGGCTCTCGTTTCTTTTTTTTTTATTCAGAGACATTTTGAAATCAGGTAAAGTAGTTTTTCGCGTTTTCGTTACGTCACTTCGCATTTTACGTTGCTTCCAGCTACGTTGCTCTTTCATATTGTTGGAGAAAGCACGATTTCGAGGGTTATACACGTAACGGTTATGCCGGCAGATATTTTATTCTGTAAAAGTCAAATAGCAGGAAGAAATTCTCGCTTTTAAATATAACGTTCACTTGAGGAAACGAAGCCAACTGCAATACTAGTATATCTACTTTACAGTTATCCACCAAAAAAAGAATATACTCGTTTGTAGCGTATTTAATTAGCATCAATTAGCCCGTTTAAAAGGTTGTAAAATTAAATAGATTTAATAAAAATGGCAGATTCAAAGCGTTTGCAATTATTTGTTAAGAAAAACTCGACAAAATGTTACCGTAATATTTACACAAAAGAAATATTGCATATTTTTCTCGTTTAATTAGCTTAACCTATTTACTTAAATATACAAATAAAATAATTGAACCGAAAGTTCAAAAAATACACGAGGTATTTCAACGTGACCAGATCCCATTCAACCCCTTTTTTATTCTGTAGGCCGAACTCGCAATTAAATTGTACAGAATGTAAATTTGTATAAAACAAAAATTACGATCTTATAAATTCTAGCTTTTCGATTTTATCCTATTTCCACATACGCTGGAACCGCCGATTCAAATTCGATTGAGTTACTTTATTATTAACATACAGGCACGGTCCGCACGACCATATCTCTATGTATATCTATTTTATTAGCATGCATTAATTAGAAGGCAAACTGGTCCTTATCGATTTCGCGACTCTCGGTGCGATAAACGCTAAACATTTGCAGTTCCATATTGCAAGACCCATCCGCAACGCACACCGTTATCATTATGCAGTCAGTCAAAAATCAACTGTCATCTCACGTATCAATCTACATCTATTTGCACATTTATTATGCTCCTCCCCCCTTAAAAAAAGATTCTGGTTCGTATGACAGAGTAAACAAACGCAGAGAGAGAAAGAGACAGAGAGAGAGAGAGAGAGAGAGAGAGAGAGAGAGAGAGAGAAATGGTTGCTGGCAAGCTTCTCCGTTTTTTAGCCCGTTAATGAAGTATCCGATTTCACAGGCGAAAGCACATATATACACATGCGCGAAACGGCCAAATATTTGATGGCCTAGCTTGTTTGTCCGTGAAACGCCCACTTATGAATTATACAGAACGCAAGCCTGGCAACTCTCGCTCCAGTTGTTCGCTGGCTCTCTCGCATCAATCCTCGCCTTTGAAAAATACATGAGGCCGGCTACGTGGCCTGTATATACTATATAGCTCGGGGACCAAACTATTGAAGCTCGATTTTCGGATAAGTTTAATTACAAAATAGCCAAGCTTCGCTACGACGCGCACATACACACACACATACCTACACACATATCCCAGGATATACGCACGTAGGATACAACTTGCTGGAAGTGGCAATCGACCACCAGGAGGAAGACGGTAGGGTAGGTTCCTAGCATCCCATTGATATATACCGACACCGAGCAGCAGTGGCGGCGGCGGCCCAAGTTCCACCGCTTCCGGGGGGCCTCAAGCGGGCGAGTCAGACGTACACTGGGAAAGACAAACGGAACGTTCCTACATGCTGGCACGGCGGAAGGCTGAGAGAACTGCTCGGATGAGAGAGAGAAAGAGAGAGAGAGAGAGAGAGAGGGGAGAGAGGAGAAATGGAGAGATGCTTGCATGTACCTTGGGGAGAGATTGACTGGGAGAGCGAGTCGACTTTGCCGATCGACCGGGCTCGAGAGAGCAGCCTCTCTCTATTCCTCTCTCTCGCGCGTGCTCACACGGCTTTTGTCCTTCTCTACTCCTGACCGGCTACCGCTACCACTGGCGTCGTTGCTACTGCTACCGTTGCAGGCCCCCCCCCCCCCCCCCCCCCCCCCCC
>UELU01138469.1:0-23081 GCA_900490025.1 Megastigmus dorsalis | reverse complement strand
TTGCAGGCCCCCCCCCCCTAGTTAACTAAGTGAGAACAATTTCGAAATCCTCGAGGATGGAGGAGGAGGTATAGGATCTGGATGAGGAGAAGTGTAGAGCCGCCCTTCCACCCCCGGAACTGCCAATCTTGTCGGGACTCTCTCTCTCTCTCTCTCTTGTCGTGGATAATGGGAAGCTGGCTTCTCGCCTAGTAAGTAATTGCACGCATTTCGAGATAATTGTCGAGACACCTTTGACAGAACACGAATCGCCCCGAGGGGGTGGGTGAGAGAGAGAGAGAGAGAGAGAGAGAGAGAGAGAGAATTGAGCCGAGCCGAGCTACGCGCACTCACTCGTGATACACGATACTCTGAGAGAGCAAGTGAGACAATGACTCTCCCCATTGCGTCTTTGTTGGAGCTTTCAGACAGCGATACTGGCCATGTTGCTTGTTATCCGGTTTGTTATCTATGTCGTATCACACTGTATCTTGATTCGTTATGGCCAAAGCTGGATGGTTAGGTTAAACGTTAACTCGCTTACATTGTTTACGCTGAACCCGCGGCAATGAGTTTGCGAGAATAATTTGCAAAAAACTGACCCTTTCATCTCACAATGAAATGCGCATCCACAAAGGCTGACTCCATTAACGGATTGACTTGTGCTGTGAAAGAAGTTTGTAGTCCGTTATGGTAGGATGTATTTTTTTTGTCAGCAGCACGAAACACTTTCTCAACGAAGGTCCCAGTTGTTTGCATCTAATGGCAGTAGCTGAGATTGGAAAGGGTTTGCAAGTCGAAGCAGTGCCTTTTTCTTTAGTATTGATTAAGACAAGATGGACGGTAACAGGTACAGGGAGGTCTGTTCTGTGCTATGGTTATCTGCGTGCAGCCGACAGATCTAGTTTGATTGGTTCTTGATTATTCTCGAGTTCGACAATGGGGAGTCGGGAATACTGGTCTAAACAGCGAGTTCATTGTGGTCTGCAAGATAAGTACGATAGCTTTGTTGTATTATTTAAATTGCGCTCAACGTATTTGTGTTATCAATATAGCAACCGAGTTTTGATGACCTAATAATTTTGATAAAAGAAATGTTTGATTGAATAGTAGCGGAGAGAAATACATTATATCTGGTAAAATTGGACGATAAATCATCGCATGATACTTCGAGGAAAATCAATTTACACTGACAGTTTTTATTATACTATTTTAATTCTTTATTTTTTATCCGATGAAAAGTTAACTGTTTGAAAATTGTGTATTTTTGATCATTAGTAGTATAACGCCTGTAGAAGTTTTTGCGTTAGTAATATTTGAATATAAATAGATACTTATCTGAATTTTGCGAAAGTGGCTTGTTAATTTTAATAACGAATTGTCATCTGAAAGTAATGAAATTTTTATGAGATCCCATAAAATTTCCATAAAATATGTACAACTACTAAATATCGAATAGGAAAGTTAAAATGGCGCGACCATCGTTTGAAATTGAAGGAATGCGTTTGAATGCAGATTCTTAAAGTACCGAAATAAATGTCTTACAACGCCAATGGACATAATCTGAATCAAGTCGGGCGTATGGCATCCAGGAATACACGAAACTTTTGTCACGAAGTTAGAACAGCTGAGTTAACAGAAGTCCTGGTGCCTCACTATTTCAGCACTGTTAATACAAAAGTTCCACTCGGTTTCAGATCTTCTTCTTTTTTTTTTTTGTTCATGCTCGTCGTTTGCATACACACGAATCCGAAGCAACAAACTAATGTACAAACTGCTCGAATAATAATAAATTTTAACTGCATGTTTTCTCTGCTATCCCCTCCCGCCTTCCCCAATTCTCTCTTTTAAAAGTTCATCAAACTCGCTAGAAGTTATTGGGCATAATAGTTTCTATTGTGCCGTTGTAGCGAGATTTCGAATTGCGTCACGGCGCTCTAAACTTTCCAACTCGGCTGTATCTTCTCCGATAGTTAAGATACACTCGAGAAGCGAAACTAAGTTTATAATAAAGCCAGATCGTAATTTATAGGAAATAAAATAGAACGTTAAAATAAACGCCAACTTATGCCAACTTCTAATTCCACTTACTCTCTTCCCTTACACCTATTCACCCTTGAATATACCCTCTATACGTGTATACGTGTGCACGTGGAGTAGTAGAGGGATAGCAGGGATGGGAAGGAGACAATGATCCATCCGAAATTGGGCAAGACTATACGTATATATACACGCTCGACTGGCTTCCTTTTAACGCATTTCCTGAACTCCTCGTCGCTCTCGATCTCGGATCATTCAACGCTGTAGGACTGAGAAAGAGATTTAGAGACAGTCATGGTGCATCATTGAGGATTCTTTCTGATATTCCGGAATACAAAAAGGACGATTTGTTATCGGTGGATCGGCGCCGCTTCTCTTCGCCACTCAAGTGACATATTCAACGTCATTAAACAATAGCTATTACCAGATGGTGGAACGATGTGGATTTGTCGCATTTCTCTTCTTCTAAATGGATTAAAGACTTTTCTGTTTTCCTGCCAGCGAGTGTCGGTATATAGCAATTGTCAGTACGAATCGAACTTTTTACGATCGACGCGTCTCCAGTTCGGTAAAAATATTTGTGAAGTTGCACTCGACTATGAGATTATTCTATTTTTTTTTTCACTGGAATGGAGAAGAAATTTTGCATTACTTTCTTTGAAGACTTTCATTTCTATTGGAGGAGCGGCATAATATGATTATAAAATTCATTAGTATCTGTTTTTTCTGCACTGGAAATAATTTACAGATAACGGTTAGCCTTGGTTTAATGGTAAGTGAGTTTATTTTAGAAATAGAATGTAGTGTAAGTGAATAATTCAGCATAAATGTAGCGGGTATTTTCTTTCTTTTTAGAAAGTTAAAACGACAAACACAGGTGCATTCTGTGCGTCGCAAAAAACTGAAGCAACAGGAAAAAGTATTGTTGGGAAAATGAGGGGAAAGAGGAGTTAATGCTATCCGTTAAATTTTGTGTAAAGGGTCCTCTTCTCTTCTTCATGGTTCTTTTTTCTACCTTACTGTACTTGCCTGGTGTGATGTTACATTGAGAATCACGTGTGCTCGAACATTTTAAATTCCCTAGATTGGAATTCTGGCTTAGAGATTGAAATTTCAATTTCAAGAATGGCAGATTACTAGATTGGAAGGACCTTTCTAACCCAATAAGAGATTGAAACTAGTACATTTTCGTGGAGTGAATTTTTAATGCAGCAAGGTGAATTTTATGAGCTTAATTTTGCAAGGTTAACATACTTTTTTAACATCTGATGTCTTAGAATTCTGCAAATACGTTATTTAAAGTTTTAAATCTGTGAGTATATTTTTTTCTTAGAAAAAATGGTCTTAAAACTTCATACAGAATATAACAATGTGAAAAAATTCTATACCATTTTCCTCTTATACTTGTGAATAAAATCGCTGTTATTCCCATCTCAACTGAAATGACCACTTTTCTCCCTGAAAAGTGGGGCGAATATGGGACTTATTATCCACTTTTAACAAAGGAGTACGCCCATAGGTACCTCCCTTTAATAAAATTGTAAGGGTGACGTACAAAACTTATCAATTTTTAATAACTTAACATTTACATACACTATCATTTAGATTATGAAAAAACATTTAATTTAAAAAAAAATTATTATTAGATAGAATATTAGATTGTACCTCATGCTTAATACATTGAAGTAGAAACAAACGAGTATTGAAAGTCACTGATTCTCAATTAAGTTTTTATGAACTTTCTCTCCAAGTAGGGAGTCAATTTTTTTTTAAATTGAATGTCTTTTGATGTTCTAAACAGTAAGGTTTCTTACGTTTCCCGTAGAATCTTCTTTTTATTCTAATGCGGGAGATAAGTAAAAATAGGGAAAAAAGTTATTTTTCTCCGGCAAAATGAGGGAGTAGCTTTTCTCCCATTCGTTGCGAAAGAAAAATGAATTTTATATAAATTTAGCCAATTATTTTTTACATATTATATTTGAATATTACGTATAGCATTTATGAAAAATATACAATATTTCCGTTGCTTCCACTTTCCAAGTGAAAAAAGTGGTCACAGTTGAGATGGGAATAAAGCACTATATGTAACTCAGGATAAAAGTCCACAATTTCCTCGTGTGACTACTGCCCGAGCATGTGTAAATACAAGAGCGACTTTTCTCCCTTGTTACATAATGTACTATTAAATTTTTTACATAATTCCCGAGAGCATAAAAGTTTTGTTTCATCAAATGTTTTTTAATTTCAAATATTTTAGAAAATGTAGATGTAGACTCTTTCAACAAATTTCACATTATATTTCTTTAAACAAATTGAAAATTATCCGTAACGGATTTACGACGGGTTTTCGAAAATGTAATCTGTATATTCGAACTAAATTCTTTGGTGGTCTAATATGTATATTAAATGGCTGTTATATTACTACTCTGCCGTTATATAATGTACCTAATTTGATCAGTCTAAAATAGGTAGCTAGCTCAGTCTCGGTACAGCTAAATAAATTTTCGTGATAAAATATTTGTAGGTACTAAAACATTTCCAAATCCATCTCAGCCGTTCAATATATAGCAAAGCAATAAGCTCGAGTTTGGAATTTTACAGTGAAATCGAAAAATTTTTATAATTCGTTCACATGCGCTTGTGGCGACGTATTACATTAAATCCAAGCCATTCCATTTCGGCTCACAGTCAATCCCACGTAGAAACATTCCATTGCAAAATCTTCACCACGACTGGCACTACAGCGCAGGCCACGCGTATATAAGCGAAAATTCACGCTACGAAACTTCTCGATAGCGTATATAGCAGCAGCAGCAGCAGAAGCAGTAGCTTTCGCTCTGTACACTTTCTGCGCGGCAGCATCGACAGTAACGCCGCAGTCCACTCAACTGGCCCACTTGTGCGTTGTATAATGTTATAAGTTACTCCTTGCGCGTTATATATGCAACGCCGGGGAGTGGGAGAGACGGCAAGAAATGCGATATAGGGTATATAGAGCGAGAGGGAGGAAGCTGGGGTAGATCGATGCGGTCTGTGAGTGGCGTCGGTTTGGAGGCTCGCCTTATACCTTCTCGTCTTACCCAAAAGCGACTTGTACTACTGTGGCCCGTAGACGCCAAGCTCTATACTCTCTATAATACCTTACTTCTGATGAGTTTCACGAGGCGAGCGAAAGAGAGCGGGGGAAAATTATCGACAGCCACGCGTCAACTCTCGGCCGTACTCTAGACTTCCTTAGCTCTCTCTCTCTCTCTCTCTCTCTCTCTCTTTCTAGCTCCACTCGAAAGATATTCCTCGGGGTATTACCGACTCGATACATGTTATCGCCACTGTTTATATTTTATATATAATGTATATATATATTTAGGTAGATATATAGTAAGTGAGAGAGAGAGAGAGAGAGAGAGAGAGAGAAGTGGAAAGCGTTGCTTAAAGTGTCGTGAACTGGCGAGACTGGAGCACCACCACCACTATTATGCTGCGCTCACACATACGTATATATCGGCTATTAGCAAGTTTCCTACTTGCTAAGTTATTTAGAAGATTTCCGAACTATATGGGACGTCTGACTATGAAAATTAGGCACTTTCCTAAAAGGTGGAGGATGTTGAAATCTGGGCTGGGGTAGGAGAGGTTTAGCCCGGGCAGAGTTAACCTTTATAACCGACTTAATTGAAGCGAGTTTGAAGAATTAGCTCGGAAGCAAAGAGGTAGGACGAGATTAAATCGATTTTACTGCTGATACGGTAGAGAAAAGCTGTCTTATACGAGTTTTCCAAATAAAACGGAGAGTATACTTGCTAATACGATAAATTGTATTGCGACTGTTCCAAGAAACTGCCAGTGCGCAATGAATAAGGTATATATACGCTATTGAAAAGGTGATTTTAAAAGGAGACAGGGAGTGTATGAAAGCTATCGGAGTGTGCATAAAGGCGAAAAAGACATAAAGCAACAGATAAGCTCTTTTATCTGATTACTCGAAAGTCTTTAAACGAATTATAAAATAAACACTACCAGTCAGTGCAACTGAATTACTAAAGGCAATACACCAACTTTATTCGTTTGTGATTTATTGGATTTTTAAGAAGCAAGTTTACACGAGCATAAACGACTTTTTAACGGAGGGACTAGATTTTGTGGATTTACATATTGGGTACCTAACTTTGTTTTTCATTCGTATTTTAAATTCTTACATTTTTAGCGAATCGCTCTCTACTCGATTAAAAGTTTAATTATTCAGTGATTTTGGGAAACTCAAATATTCGATAGCTGCATCTGCTTCGAGTTTAATTTCGGAAAGAGACTGATTGATTATACAAAACCGAGAGGTTCGATAACTCGTACATTCGTAGTGCATGATAAAGTTTTTTTGCAAAGTGTATTTATTTCACTATAGCAATATAAAAATTAACATGATTCGAGTTTACTGCAATATTACAATCACATGTTCGGAAGTGAAAAGTGACATTGAGCCTCATTCAAATATTTTTGCTTAGTCTCTCGACTTCAATCAGCTTTTATAAAATACCCCTAAATAGTACCGAATCCCTGTACCACCAGCTCGAACTTTTATCGCTAGGATATAGCGTATATCTCGTATACACATGCAACTCGCATAGCATATATTTGTATGCATTTTATTTTAATACCTCGCAAAAAGTCCGGAAATAAATGATGTGCGTTCCAAGCATTCCCGCTTTTGTTCGCGAAAGAACTTACTTCCATAAATTGAATGACTCTGTTTTTGTCTAAATCTCTCGTTTCCAATGAAAAGTCCGATCAGTAATAGTATTAGTATTAGCCTTGACGTTAGTTATTAAATAAGCAATGATTCGTTCGTGCAATAAGTGCTTTGGCCGGACACTGCATCTGCACGCGTTGTACACGGCTAATGTATTTTCTCTCGTTTCTAGCTTTTAGAGTGCGCTGCACTACCTTTATAGCGCTCGCGAGTATCTGGCGCGTTCATTTCGAATATCTGCATTTAGAGGGCAAAGCGCACGGGATATGATGAAATTTATACTGATTCTCCTCTAGTTTGTGTGTATGTGTGCGTGAGAGCTATCATACTGATGAGTTCAAGAGTCGACGCGGCCGCTGTTTTCAAAAAGGATTAATGTCAATTGCACTAAGCGATTTACTTCAGTCGCGGAGCAAACATTATTCTTACGGATTTAAGCCTGCCGTTAAAAATTTAATGTGCCTCGGTTCCGACATTTTGACTCTCCTGGGGGTATTGTAAAAGTATTTTTCGAACCTTCGAACTGACCCGCGATGCGCGGAGCTTTTGTTATGTGAGTAATTAGCGTAGTGGTTGCAGTTCGTTCGAGACGAGGTGATTGAACGATCTGTGTAAGAGCCCCGATTGTTTTGATGCGTGATAAAAGTATTTCTATACATATTACCTTACCTTCCAGTGAAAGTTACTTCAATGAGATGTGTTAATAATGATAGTTATAATTCTCATAATTTTTTAATGTCATGTTAAATAAGCGTAAAAATGATTCGGATCGTTTATTCTCGTTCAATTGCATAATTTCATTACTGGATTACGTTTATTTTTAGTACATGCCTATCTTTAAGTATTTGAACGCTTCAAAAATAAACAATTTTAATAGCTGCTAAAAAGTCAATTGAACTTTTCTCGAGAATTGGTTCCTTGTTTGCTTTTGCTGAATTTCAGTTGAGCCATCTCAAACAGCTGAACAAATTCATCTCGACTTTATTTCGCGTAGCAATTCGCTCTACTTGGAGAACCAAAAGATTACCGAATAAAATTACCATGCCATCGTTCACTCTCGAAAAATTAGTACTCGATTCTACAAACCCCCCTTTGCTCCGCATAATTCCCGGCCAAAGAAAGTTCGAAAATCGAATTCGCACGCGCGGCGCGATAACAGACTTAGATTTTCCGCGATGGAAATCTCTTCTCTCCCTATCTCCGCCATTTCGTGGAAACGCTTCCGCTCTTTACCTAGGCGTATATAACTCGTCTAAAAATCGTTAGCGTTGCCAATATATTTCTCAGCTTTTGGATAGTGTGGAAGAATACTATTCAAATTTAGTTCGCGTATCGGCTGCTGTTAAAATGTAACCCTCGCATTTGCTGTTGGAATGCTTTCATTGAAAAAAAATGTATGTCAAAATAAATGTCAAGGCAAACGAATAAGCAATAATTAATTGGGATTTAAAGTGCTAATATAATTTTGATTTAAATTACTCAATTGTTAATTGGTATTTTAAGGGAATTGAAGCTTTCAAGTGTTAGAGAATTTATGCTCAAAGAAAACCTAGTAACTGCGAGACTAGATATTATAGTGGTCCTTCCTCAATGATGATGTCAAGGTGGGTACAAAAATCGACCATTAGAAACATGTAACTAGACGCACATCGATATTTATCTATCTATTTATATAGTACTGCATACAATTTTAGTATCCGCTGGCCTCTACCGACTATTATTTTCCCCAAGAACCTATAACAGCAACGATATATCTGCGACTCGCAATACTAAGCATTTTTACGCGATGGAAAAGGGGACGAGTATATAGGTACACATTACAGAATGGGCGCATATTTACAGGCCGCAATAATAACCATCTTCTGGTAATCTTCTCGATATAAATAGTGTTGGAGCTGGTCGTAACGCTGGCAAATTGACGCATTAAGCCGACTCTCTTTCTTTCTGTCCCTCCCTCTCTCTCTATCGTGGAGCTACCTTACACACTGACGTAAGAGAGAGAGAGAGAGAGAGAGAGAGAGAGAGAGAGAGAGAGAGAGAGAGAGAGAGAGTCTCGGTCTTTCATGCCGAGCACCCGCGGAACGCGCTTAATGGAACGCTAGCAAACTGTAAATTGTACACATACATTGGCGTGAGGCCAAATCGAAAGAATAATCTGGCATGGTCCATCGCAAAACATATCCGCCTTGCTTCTCTCTCTCTCTCTCTCTCTTTCTCTTTCTCTCCCTTCCTTTCTCTGGTTCTCTCTGTGGACGTGTAGTGCGCGGAGTGCTAGAAAATAAGAAGGAGTCGAGTGCCATGGAGCTTTTCAAAGCTAACCCCTTTTTCCCTATTCCCGAGATACAGTTGCTGCACGTTCTCGCTCTCTCGGTCTCTCTATCTCTTGCTCTGTGGAGCTTCCTTTTCTTTACTTACTCTCTCTTTCTCGCGCGCCGTTTGTAATAAATGCGCGAGCATACCAATGCGAGAGAGAGAGAGAGAGAGAGAGAGAGAGAGAGAGAGAGAGAGAGAGAGAGGAAGTGTCCCCCCAGAAGAATGAGGATTGCGCGTGTAGTATCGATTTAAGCGCCCGCGTTTTCTAGGTCTTTTGATTTGGGATGAGAGAGAAAAAGGGCGAGGGAGTGAGAGAGAGAGAGAGAGAGCAAAAGCCTCGATTTTCTTCTTCCCCCACTGCTCTGTCTCTTTCTCGTTTCTCTCTCTCTCTCTCTCTCTCTCTGTCTCTCCCTCACTGGTGTCGTTCCGTTTAAAAACTTTCCGGATACCTCTTCGTCTACGGAAAGTCTTTCTTTACCGTTGATTTTCTTTCGCTTTCAAGTTATAATTACGTATTCGAGCTCTCGATTCTTTTTCACGGTTGGACTGAAAAATGTGTTTCGTTGTTGCAGAAGAGGAAGGAAGTGTGAAAAAAGGAAGCGAGGGAAAAGGTGGAAGGAAAGTTGGTTTCTCTTCTATTCTTCGCTGATTAAAGTTTTTCAAATTTATTTATCAGTACTCGTTTCATTTGATTGATCTTAAATTAAGAGAAAATTTAACAGCGATGTAGCAATTCTCGGTATGTTTCTTAATGGTTTTTTAGATTTTTCCCTTTTCGGAGAAAGATTGAGTTATAGGGCGAAAATTGGCGATGTTAACGTCAGTGTCGAAACTTTCATAGATTTGAAGTTTGAAAAATTCTTTATTGATTTGCTGCTAAATAATTGCCGTTAACTGAATTAGAAGTAGTTGTAATTTAAGTACATCTTTTTCAAATAAAAATCCGTAATCCGAAGAAAGTTTATCGAAGATTAAGTTTTAACAAATATTTCTTCTTTTCATATTACTATATATAAGATACAGGAATATAATAGGGACTCTGTTTTACTAGTCAGGCTTAATCAAAATGGAAATTAATGAATGTTCAATCAGTTGCTATGCGAAAAATCTGGTGCAATTTTGAGAATATGTAGAAACTGTAGCAGTTTCCGGTCACTCCAAACTAATCAAGGGAAATCCAATCTAAGTTTATCAGTTACCACTCGGTCGCTCTTGAAAGCATCGATTAGTTTGTAGGTAGTTCTACTATCTATGGACTGCTGAGAAAGTGCAACAGTTTATGAATCAAGTTCTAGAACATTTTTAATGGTCAGTTACCAGATGCGTAACAGATTCTGTTGGCTCCTAATTGCATTTATCTTGTATATACGATAAATCATATGGATATTCCACTGCAGCACTAATATGATTATTTATAAAAGGAATAGTCTATACGGAGAAGAAAGCGCTAGATCTACGTAATTTCCCTTTGTATCTATTATCTGAAGCTTCAGACGTGAGCATTACCAGAGTCTTATGTAGATTCTATGTAAGTGCTCAGTTACACTTACAGTAGAAGCTTCGCGCGATTAAAAGAGATATATCAAAACTTCTTTGACTTCAACTTGCCATTGCTCGAAAGCATGGGAATTAAATGTTTCAAAATTTTGGCAAAATGTTCTTGAATATATGTTGAAACTTATTCAAAGTTTTAATACTTTAAAAAATATTTTCTAATAGGACTAAAAAATAAAATATAAAATCCTGTTTTGAATGCTGTATATTTTTTCTTTCAAACGTTAAAAGTGTGTTATGAATTATCGAGACGCGAAATTTTGAATGCACAATATTATGTAGTGAGGGCTAGAAGGTAGGCTTCGATAAAGTTTCAGGTCAAAATTTTTAATAGATCGAAAAATATGAGTATTTTTGTTGTTGCTTTAGAGTTCTTTGTTCATATTTCATTACCTATACAGGTTAAAATTACTTAAGTTGAAACGTTGATGTTACAGGAGAGTGCTTACTTGACCACTCGCGTGACATCTACGTAAGTCTTCAGTATATCTAGCGGTTTTTTTTCTCCGTGTAATACATTTTTGTGATAAACAAGATGTTGCAGAATCAAGCATCAAAATATTACAAACTTCAATATTTATAATGAATACTAAATAAATGATTAACTTTTTGTTATACGTAAATTGAAGAATTAGAAACAGATTTCACAGCTCTACTCTTGATATTTAATTGTTAAAAAATCGAATTAAAAGTAGTGGTAAACTTTTAAATAAAGCAAAAAGATTTTATAGTTCAGAAAATAAAAGCTAAAATAAAGACAAGAAAAAGTGAACTGGAATTATATTTTTAATAAATTGCTTTCATATTTTATATTGTTTCTTATGTTGTAATTGAAATAATGCAATATTCCGGTTATGTACAATATTCCAGATATTACATATAAAATATGTATAGCAGTATCTACATTTTGACGTCACAGTTTTTTTTTTAAATTCTACTCTTTGTTTCAAGACGTATAAGTGATTTTATTACCTTAAATATAGAACGAAAGAGACGTCGATTTTAAACGTTCCCCTTTAATTGGGAACGTACCCTTGTGAAAGAACCACAGTTCACGAACTTACATGCTATAAGTAAATTACACAATAAATACGTTCTTCTATGCTTATTTTCTGTTAATGATTTTCGCTTGTGTAGACGAACTGGTTCACTGTTGTGTATTTAAGCGATACATGATGATTTTATTGCCGCTTGAAACGATAAATTGCTGCAAATTGCTCATTGATTCTAATGAAACTTATGAATTTGTGAAGCTGTTGGGTTGTGCGTGCATGCATGTGCGTGTATGTGTGTATCCCAGTAGGTACCGCCATGATAAACTCCCTTAAACAATTAGCATATTTAATGCTAATCAAATATCGATAGAACGAAATGACCAGTGAAACGCATTATCCCGCAAATAGTGATTTTGGGGTTCTGAAATGACTACATATATTAAGAAAAAATGCCTCAAGAATTAATGAAGCTACAATACTGTGATCCGAAATTAGTTTGATTTTAATTAGGTATTATTGTAATGAATTACCGGACACGCTACAGACATTTTGCACCACAATTTTCTATCAGCTTTGCTACTGTATTTCGGATATTATCGATGATACAAATGATTATTCAAACTCGGTTATATAAATATTGATTATAGAAACAGGCTTGACAGTTAAAAAAATCATGTTTCCAGATCTTTTTAAGGTAAAAGATTTCCATCAAAAGAAAAATCCAAACCGCGTCTACAAACAGTCCATTCGACTTTGCCACCTTTCACAAAAAGGAAAACTCTCTTCTCGCTCACCTTCCATTACTACTTGCAGCATTATAAGAAATCCATCGCCCTTTTTCCCAGTCGCACTTTCATCGTTAAGTCGCGTCAGCGCAGCTCTTCCCTTTCGCTCCTCTTTACTTCCACCCCTCTCTCTCTGTCTCTCTCTCTCTCTCTCTCCGTCTTTCCCCGGGTATCGTGTTCCAACGGATCCTCTAAATTGTACGAGCGCTTACCTCTTACCCCCACACACATACATATTTGGGTCACGAGGAAGGTGTATAGGGTCAAATTACGCGGCGGGAGTCTTCCTCAAAGGCTTGAAGCAAATTATTCGGATCTCGAGATCGACTCCCCTCTCTCTCTCTAGCTCTCTGCTCGTCGTTACCCTTCCTCGTCACGTGTATGGTGCGTTTCAATTTTCGCCTCATCCCTGTATACCCAGCCAGGTTTGCCACGACGACGTAGCGGGTGAAAGTGAGGGTGTCTGTCCGTTAAAGCGCAGAGAAAATCGAGACAGCAGCGGTGATGAACGAGGCGGAAAGAGATAGACAGAGAGAGAGAGAGAGAGAGAGAGAGAGAGAGAGTACATAGAGTAAAGCGAGGCGACGACGACGACGACGACGACGAAGGCGACGTTTACCCGATGTTTGTCCTGGTACTTTCGCCTCAGAAAGAGCAAAGCTCGGGTCGTCGTTGGTGGTAGTAGTCGTTTCTTGCTCGCGCGCGCGCTTGTCCCTCCTACCCCGTTCCGCAGCGGAAGACAGAAAGGGGTGCATTTTTGATGGAGTCGTCACCTTCGTGTGCGTCACCGCTGCTACTACAGCCCGTCACCCTTCTCTCACTCTCTCTCTCTCTCTCAGCTCTCGGGGACTGCCACTGCTGCCGCCACCGCCGCCGCCGCGGAGTCAAACGCGCGAACAAAGAGAGAAAACGAGAGAAAGTCGAGATTCCGCTCTTGCGGATACACAAAGCAGACTGCGCACAGCGCGCCGTATACATTTTCGCCTCTATCTTCTTCGTTTTTTTTTCACTCCACTCGCAATTTCCCTTCTCTCGCCCTTCTTCCTCTCTCTCTCTCTCTCATACACTTTCAGCTTCGGTGCATCCGTCTGTCGGTTTTTCCATCCGCAGCAGCGCACGCCGCACGAGTTTCCCTGTCTTTCTCTCCCTCTCTCTCACGCGCGCGCACACACACGCGCGCAAACGGCCGAAACGCGCATTTCAAGCGAAATTACTGTCCGTATAATTAAGCGAGGAGCGAGAGAGCGAAACCCGGGAAAGAGGGAGCAGTTGAGCGTGCGCCCCGTTCCCGACGCGCGCCTACGTGTATGTTTGCGTTTGGCCTCTGCATCTGTATATGCATGTGTACACGCACCTAGATAGACCGGTACAAGCGAGAGATAGAGAGAGAGAGATAGAGACAGAGAGAAAGTATGTATACCGGGGAAAGGACTGTGCGTGCGCGGCGCCAGGCAGTTAATTAAATTTCAATTCTCATGAGCGTTAGGCAGGCGGCTCGCCCCTCGCACCGCCATTTTGCAGGTCATGCAGATTTCGAGAGGCTGCTACCCTCGACGACCTCCTCCCCTCCAATCGTGCGTGTGCGCGCGTGTCTGTGTGTACGGACGCGACCCTCCTTTCCTCTCTTTCCGCAGCCTCTCTGTGGCACGGCATCCACGTTCTGCTATCTCTCCCCTGCTCTCCCGTACATATAATTTTATACGCTGCGCGCGACCCCCCTGTACCCGTGATGCAGGGATGAAGAGCTGCGGCTCGCGTGCGTGTGTACAAGGAAGCTAAAGCGGCCTCGCAAATCACCGAGCTACCTTATCTCGCGCGCCCTTTCCTCTGCAGAGAGAGAGAGAGAGAGAGAGAGAGAGAGCGAGAGAGAATGTCTTTAGCCAAGATCCCACTGATAATGAATACTTAATAATCCGATGTGTGCAGCCGGGGAAGGGACGAAGCGGAGATGAATGTGTATATTGTGAGCCCGTGTACCTTACATTATAAGTTAAACACGAGTGTTGTTTGTCTAATGATGCCACTCTCGCGTGTACATGTGCCTCTCACCTGTAATTGTGTAATAATAAACACTTTCGGCGAGGGATAGTAATAGGGATGGAGGGGGATGATGTGGTGTGAGAGTGAGAGAGAGAGAGAGAGAGGTGGAATCGTGGGAGTGCGAAAACGGAGGGGGCAAATTATGTCAGCTCGTGAATGTCTATTCGAGCGGATAATTATGTATGTTCGCGCGAATAAACTTCTCTCGGGAGCCGCCATAAGCTATTAATCAAAACTGCGCGTTCTCTCCCTCTCGCTCGCCGCGATAGGAATCGCGCCGCCATTCTACCTGTATATGCGTATGGATATAGACTGAGAGAGTGAGAGAGAGAGAGAGAGAGAGAGGGGGTGCTAGAGGTAGGAATTCCAAACTCGCGACCGACGATCGCTGAATAAATATCAACGTTTACAGCGGGCGAAAAAGTGCGCGCTTCAAGGAGCGCGAGCTGTTCTTGTTTTTTTCCCCTCCCTCCTTCCTTCATATCTTTGTTGTTTGTTTTATCCGAGTGTACGAAGGCTCTTATCGGATGTTAGAGCGCGCGCAGCCGTCGCTCAGGCCACCGCCGCTTAAGCTTTTGTTTGACTTGTGTACTTTTATTACTGTTTTATTTTATCGCGTGATGAGGAGTGTGCGAGGTCGGAATGATGAGCGGTTGAGGAGGCGATCGTTTGTTAAATTAAATCCTGCCCTATTGCTGCTGTCTGTTGTTACTTTTTTTCTTTACTTGGATGGGCTGAATCGCGATAAAAAAGATCCGAGAAGGGATCCCGCATTCTCTTAGTTTGAAAAGTAGACGCGTTATGGATTTCCTTTTTTTCTTACTAGTTCGCGACCGGCATTGTCCGTGTGTTGGCTGTTACGCTTGATGGAATCTTGATTTGAATCGAGCTAAATTGCGGTATTTCGGCAATTCTTGTAATTCAGCTTTTTTTCTCTTGGAAATGGTCAGAGCTCGTTGTTCTTTATCGTTGGGGCCGCATTTTCATGCATAGTCTATTTACTCAAATGTTATTTTTACGTTTCCATGCATAACGGAGAAAAGCGTAGAGAAGATAGTGTCGCTCGAGAATGTTCTTAAATTTAACCAATAGCGCAATATTTCTCGCTTCTCACATATCGGAGTTATTAATTTTAGAACAGTTGGTTGCTCGGTCGAACACCGAGAATAGGAAAAACTCGGTAGCCTATAAATAATACCGCAACAAAAGCGCATTGCTCCTTGTATTTCCGACCTCTTTGAACATTCACGACTCTTTAACATCTCGTGTCTCGCTCTTTCACACAAACTCTCTCTCTCTCTTTCTCTCATGGTTCTATATTTATCCCCGATGGACTGCGCGCCGAGAACCGACACCACAACTCAGCTAATTTTAGTCGAACAATGAGAATTCGCTATATATATATATATATATATATAGAAATTGTATGATTCCTCCGAGTAGTGCGGCACTGTTACGCAAATTAGTAATTACACCCGGGTTGTCGCACCCTTTGCATTTGTAAACGCGCGTGAAAGAACGGGTACACATATATATATATATATATATATATATATAGGTTTGCGAGTCTGTGGTACGCGTAACAGCTCTTGGCTTTGGTAATGTAAATATAGTTTTCGAAATCTTAGAAAGGGTAGAGCTACTGGTGCTGCTGCTGTCGGTAGCTGTAACTCAAAAATACAATTTTACCACGGCAATTTTCTACGGTAATGTATTCTCGGTAAATTGCCATAGGTATTTCTTCTCTCTACTGTACTTATGAACCAAGACCTACTCGACTACGACATGCAAGAACAAAAGTTTCCTGCCTGTATAATGGAAAATTTTGTAAAATAAAGGGGGAGAATTGTGAGAATTCACCTCTCGCCGGCCAATGACTATGCGTTTATTCAACGTTCCGCTTTCCTTCGCAAGTCAACTTTAAAATAAGACTCGACCTTTGTTATTGCGAAACTTGATAATTATATTTGGTTCTCTTTCTCTCTCTCTCTCTCTCTCTCTGCCTTCCTCTTTTCCTTTTTTCAATTAACCAAGATTAGCTGAAACTTGAAAGGAACTGATTCGATTTACCATTAGTCGTAGAGAGTGACCGTAGTTAATTAATTGATCTTTTAAGCTGATTGAAATTTTCGATTGCTTCGAGTGATCCGGAAATATCAATTAATTATGAAATTTATTTTTAACTCTTATCATTTATTCTTGAATGAGAGACTCCAACTATTTTTCTCCTGCATAAAAAAGTTTTTGTAATCTCCATGAAACTTTTCGATTCATGCTAATGATTCCTGTAATAAGGAAAAAGCAGAAAAAGTTTAATTTTCTAGAATTTCTTATTATATCGCATACCTTGATAAGACACTCGCGGTATATTCCTCCTTTATAAGGGGCACAATGAAGTTTAAAAAAAAAAATCTTCTTGGAGATAAGAAACAAGAAATGCAAGATACAGAGCACGTAACGCAAAATATAATATATGAAAAGTATGACTACAATTGTGCTGCTCGTAAAAATAGTGAAATATCAGTCTTTACTTATTCAATGCTAAACCACAGCTCTATACTCTAAGTATAGACTGCATAGTATCATGTTTATTCTCTTGAAAATATGACTTTTGTGCTTTGCTAGGAAACTTTCATCAAATGTTCAACAAATATAAATAGTTAAATGTTATCGACAGCTTCTAAAGACGCCAGTATCAAGTACATGACAAGATATTTAATATGTTTTTAAATAATGAAAACAGTGTCGAAAAAAAATTAAAAAAATGCATAATTCAAGACAAAATTTTCACAATCAAGATATTATTTATTTGATTTGTATCGAGTAAAAAAACTGTCGCTTAAAAATGAAAAGATGAAGACATTTAATAGGCATTATTATGGATTTCATATCTATGGACATATAAGACTAGTAGATATGTTTAGAGTACAGTCAGAGGAGGATTAAATCTCAACTCTCAATTCTCAGAAAGCCGCTCCTCGTAGCAAAATGTTTCTTTATTTCGTATTTCACGTTGGGCCGAAAAAACAGCAATCTCCTTTTATAACCTACCGCAAACATTGTTGAAGTAACCTCCTTCAACAAATATTAAGACGACGAGCGCCATCATCGCATTACACGCGCACATTTTTTGCCCCCGCGATTCTCCAAATGCAGCGCGCGCGCCGAGCGTTGAACTTCCTGAATAGCTCTAAAGCATCACACTGTGTCACCCCGGAGTATATTATCTTGTTTTTTCAACTCGACCGAACAAACGAGCGCGCGAATTTACCACACGCAGAGCGAGAGAGAGAGAGAGAGAGAGAGACTTTGCGAGTGTGCCCGTATACTTTCACACATACACACATATCTTTTAACCCGAATGCTTCTCGCGTGAAACGAGGGCTGAACGACGCTGGTGGCGGAGGCGTATTATTTGCATACATTCTCATTAGATGCGACGAGGCAAGATATAATTTGAATATTGCAAGCTGGAGGGAAAGTAGAAGCAGCGGCACAATGGAGAAAGAGAGGAGGAAGAAGAAGACGAAGAAGTGGTTCCGACGATAGATGGAGTAGCAGAGAGAGAGAGAGAGAGAGAGAGAGAGAGGCAGACAGGAAGTAGGAGGTTCTGAGGAGACGTAATTTGCGCGGCACTCGGCGAACAATTCCGCGGATATTCGGTGGGGAGAATGTTGATGAGATGTTCCTAAGCAGACGGATATGGCTTGTTCAACATGCGCTACTCTATATATATACATGTACACATAGAGCATGTATAGAGAGAGAGAAAGACAGAGAAAGAGAGTAGACTTCTTACACGAATAGGCCTCGGCAAACTTTCGATCTCGACTTCTCTTGGTGCTGCCTCCTCGTCATTACTCCGTGTCTCTCCGCCCGCCCCGTCGCCCAACCTCTACTCTTGTATTTGCCCTTCTCATCATCCTTTACCCTCTATTTTAACGGCCGAAAGCCTTTTTTACTTTGAACGGATTAAGAATTCAACCTACCACCGCCTCTCTCTCTCTCTCTTCTCGACATTTTATTAGAGGGCTGTATATACATCGGCTGCGAGCTTAGTACGCGGAATCTGTATCGTCGCTGTATTAAACGGATAGAGCTGCAAAAGGGATGCGTTCCGATGGGTGGGAGAGAAAGAGAGAGAGAGAGAGAGAGAGATTCGATCACAGAGGCGCTTAATGCAGCGGCATTCCGGGAGAATCGGCATAACGAGGACACCGTAATTACGTGAGATTGATTAATCTTCCAGCAGTTAGTTCTCCTCTCCCTCTGCTTGCTCGTCTACATTCGAGAGAGTCGATATAGAAGAAAGTGAAATATTAAAGGATATATGGGCGGCTTGGATCAGGCAGCACGCGCGAGGGAAAGAGGGAAGCAGCTCGTTAAGCGAGATTTGCAATTATCGCGAGAGCAGAGCTAGTTGTAGAGTAAGTACCCTCACCTCCCTCTCTCTCTCTCTCCCTCTCTCTCTCTCTCTCTCTCTCTCTCTCTCTCAGCTGTACACGTCCTGTGTGTGTGTGTATGTGTGTATGTGTGTATGTGTGTAGATATACGTTAACGGTACCAAACTTGTTCGCTCGGCCTCGCGGAGTTTGCACGAAACTCGTGACTCGCTCGGGCTTTAATTTTTCGACTTGCCGCCTTTTCGTCGGGGCTATCTTTACGAGACTCTCGCGGCCCCTTTTCTCCTTTTTGTACCCTCTTCCCCATACTCTTTTTGCAGCCGCCGCCGCTGCCACCGTCTGTACTTGTGTTTTTTACGACTGCCTTCGGATAAACTTGGGCTTTTTAATTAAAATGGTAATTTTGAGAGCGTGCGCGTGTGTGTTGTGCAAGCTTCGAGAGCGAGTTCTGGTAATACGAAACCTTGAGGAGATTTTTACTTTACGGGATTTAGGGATTTGTGCGCTGTGGCAATTTGTGGCTACTTGGGAAGATCGAGTTTGGAAAAGATTTACTTTTTTACATTTCAAATTATGAACACTAATATTGTTTTGATAACGATGGTTAAGGGGACGTCTGATACCGACAGGTGGATTCTGATTTATCGCCTTCACGGTTATCAAAGTCTTCTCCTCAACGAATTGACTGATTCATCTGAAACTTTGTGAAATGATAGAAAAATCATAAATGCATTGGGGGTAACGCATGGAATTCTGAGAAACTAAGTAAAGATGTTGTACTGTAAAATATTAGAATTTTTGTTAATTGCAGTTTTATTCACAAGGTGGCGCGTATACACTTATGATTTTTCTCGGTATCCGACGTCCTCTTAACGATTAATATCAAAATCAAAGTAATACTTCTTTTTCCAGGTTCTATAAGAACTTTCCGTTATTGAATATACTTACCATCGAGACTCTCATGTTCCACGATGAAGTTTTTGTAAACCAGCATCGTAATAGTAAAATACAATTTTTATAAGTAAAACTATCTACAGACCAGCTGTACTTGTGCAAATTTACAAATTAACACGATGATTACTGACACTTAAACTTACGTGTAATAGTAGAACTTATAAAGGCATGATCACGGCATAAAGTAACTCACCTGTAACATAAAACAGAAAATTCAATGAAAGACTTATTCAACTTATTAGCATTCTAAGAATGAGAATGATTTAAATAGAAATAATGATAGATATCTCTTAAATAAGTAATTTCAACAAAATAAACGTTACGCTTGTTGCATACATTTACTGGGAACTATATAGGTAATTTAACAACCAAAACTGAACTACAGCCTACGAAAATGTTCGTTCACTCTTAATTTTCCGCACGATTTTTCGCCAGTCATCCGATTCTCATTCTCATAATTGCATCGCAATTGCCATAAAATTGTACTTTATTTAAATTTCGATTAAATTCCGTTAGATGGTGCGCGGCGAAAGATTTTCCATTTTCACATTTACATACGCACACACGCGTACATACAGTCACGTACACAACCATCGGTACATTCAGACGCAGTAATGCAGTCCATAATTAGTCGTACTTTTCATTTAGGTCACTTGCATTTATTCGAACGGCCCATAATGACACGGCGGCATAATAGAAAATTCGGAAAACCGCAGACTCCCGCTGTCATGCATTTATACGCCGAAAATTAATTTTGCCTCGGTCTCTCTCTCTCTTTCTCTCTCTCCTGCAGCAGCAGTGGCATTTCTGTGTACGCTGCGGCAGCGGCCGGCAGCTTGTTTTGTTAAATTATCTGCCAGATACAAGGTAACGTTCTCTCTCTTATGGCGCACAATGCATGTTACGAGAGAGTCAGTTTAGCGTACATATTTTACACGTTCTCCCAAATATAACTAAATTATTAGCCATAATCGCCTTTGTTCCGTCTCGATTGCAGCTATATATATATATAGCAATCGAATTCCAAGAACATCCCAAATAAAATCATTTTGAATCAGGGCAATTGGGCCGCATATAACCTACATAAACTCGTATATCGAACTACCCGCGATACTTGTGAACCGGTCGCTCTTTTAATCGAATTCCCTTACGATATAATACAAACTAAGTATCATGACACTTTTCTTTATTTCCTTGCTTCATTTCGCCGAAGCAAAGCTTTTAAGCACTCGTTGGCGCGATTAATTCTAATTGAAGAAAAGGACGCGCTCTACGTGGCTCATAAATATGAATTTCAGTCGAGTGTCACTCCCACTAGTATAGTGGCACGACCAAATGAAATCAAATATATATATATGAAAAAGGGTGTGTGGGCGGTCTAGACGAGAGTATAGAGTAATGGCAGCGTTGACGTGGATCTACTTGGAAATCTACGCCGAGCTAACGGATTTCGGATATTGGGCGTGCAGTAATGAATAATCGATCTTTCGCTTTTTGAACGCTCTACATTATATATATATATGTGTGTGTATATGTACGTAGATGTATCGTGTGCGTACGTGCTTTTCACGTTGAAATGTTTTTCAGTCCGCGTCCGTATACGAGTGCTCGACGCGCTCTCGATAAACAAGCGAACATCGCGTCATAAGAAATTACTTTTTCACTCCGTGCGTGTGTACAGCATCTGGTTGTATTGTGTGTACCGCCGTTAGTGATTTATATTTAGAAGGATTTTTCGTTTGTTTTCCATTTAAATTACCATGAGATTCGGCAAGCAGTTTTCGGAGCGCTCAGAAACGTATGGCAATCATTAATTTGACATGATTCTGTAGGGAAAGAAGGGAGGGTGTGTATTTGTAGGTAATGCACGCGCTGACAGCTATAATATGCACTTTGCGTCGAATATTCTAAATGCTGGTAAGTAAAAAGTATTATGTCAATATTTGTTTGGCTGTTCTCTCGTTACTTTCTTGTTGTCGGTGAAATGGATTTACGAGTACTTTTAGAAAGAAAACTATTTTTTTTGAAAAAAAAAAGGCTTAATTTACTAATAAATCTTTAGAGATGGAATTTATGGTTTTAATCAGTTACTACGTTGAAAATGTCTTTATTAAGATAAACGTAATTAAGGAACCGATAACCAATTTTGTAATAATTCAAGAATAACGCAGGCCTACAAATTTAACCTAGAGACTAGTCCTATCGTACCCGAAGGATTTTGATGCGGTGAATCCGAATTTGTGCTCAGAATTGCTCCTATACGTCTGGTTTTCGAGATATCCTAACCTAAAAGTGCAAAAAACACCGATTTTGCCCATTTTTGAGGTTATATATACACGGCAGATTTATTTTTCACAGAAAAGTACACTCGGGATTTTAAAGTATAAGTCTTCCTCTTTCAAATAACGTTGAATTTGTTCAAATATCTCTTTTTTTCGCTAAGATTTTGCAATTTTAAGTTTACAAATTTTCAAACATTATATATAACCTCAAAAATTCACTTTTAGGTTAGCATATCTCAATATCCTGACATGATAGAGCAATTCTGAGTACGGATTCAGTTTCACCGCATCAAAATCCTTCGGGTATGTTAGGTCTGGTCTCTGGCTTAGGACTTTTCTTAAATTTGTCAGCCTGTGTAATTGATAAATTTCATATAACTAAAGTTGAAAGATGTAACTAAATATACAAGTTTAACTATATATTTAATTCCTAGTCTTCCAGAAATATCAAAGTTTAAATAACGACGCAAAGAATATAGGACATAATTTATTTCTAGTGCAAGAAATGCGATTTTTTGACATGCAGCGAATGGTCGAGGACATAGCTGCGATTCCCATATAAGTGCTGCACTCGTCATCCTCAACCCACGTGAATTTCTCGGTCAACTAAAGTTGCTCCATCAAACTTGAACGAAACTTTGGTCGTACGGGAAAAAGGGAAAAAATGATCGCTCTATTTCATAAACCCTAAAACTTTTGGGCGGGCGTATGCGACACATCGCGCCGGCGAATTGGTTGAAAAATAAAGAAGCGAGAGACCGAAAAACGGGGTTAAAAGTAAAACCGTCCCAATGGATTTTCCGACGACAACCACCAAACACACACACAGCACCATGCAAACTGGACATCCGCGGGATTATTTTATACAAAAAAAAAAAGAGAAATGACTCGTCGCCCGTTGCGTCATCCACCCTCGCACACACACACACACACACACACACACACACATAATCGTTATATTTCATACAGAAAAAGAGAGAGAGAGAGAGAGA